>CAUYQV010131580.1:0-15594 GCA_963574575.1 Galagoides demidoff
GGCTTTTGGAAGGTAAACCAGAAGAAGGCATTGTCAGCACTGGAGTGACAGTGCCACACACGTTACTGCCTCTCAAGACCTTCTAGAGGAACAAGATGTGGAGGGGAAGACAGTGATAATGATGATCTGGACCCTGTGTACACTAAATAACATTTTTTTAAAATAAATTTAGTATAGCCTAAGTGTACAGTATTTATATGTTCATTAAGTCTCCAGGAGCCTAGGTGTCTACAGCCGGCTACATCATCTCCATTTGTGTTAAGTGACATTTGCATAATGATGAAATCACCTAACATACATATTTCTCAGAACGTATTCCCACTGTTAACCAATGCAGGATTGTATTTCTCATAATTCTATAAGAGAAGCAATAATATTATCTCTCCTCACTTTAGTAATGAGGAAACTGAGGCTTAGGGAGACTGTGTAATTTGTTGAAGGTAACACAGCAATAAAATGATAGAACCAAGATCTGAACACAGATCCTTCTGCTGCCAGAGCCTTTGCTCTTGCTGACTACACGAATACCATCCATCTTTAAGATTTAAAGAAGGCAGCCAAATGACAGCAAAAATAATTGTCAACAGAAAAAAAATTGCACAAACTCAAAGAATATTGCCTACGGCTTAATAACATGTCAAAAGACACACATTTATTTAAGTCCTGAGAGACAATACATTTATCGGGGAAAAAATAATTCCGCATTGTTATTTATTTTAGAGACAAAGTCTAACTTTAACACCCTTGGTAGAGTGCCGTGGTGTTACAGCTCACAGCAACCTCTAACTCCTGGGCTCAGGCGATTCTCTCGCCTCAGACTCCCAAGTAGCTGGGACAACAGGCGCCCATCCCAACACCCTGCTACTTTTTTTTGTTGTTGCAATGTCATTGTTTAGCAGGCCCAGGCCAGGTTTGAAACCTCCAGCCTTGGTGTATGTGGCGGGCGCCATAACCACTGTATTACGAGCGCCAAACCATAATAGGTAATTTTTTAACTGCAGCTTTGGAGACTAGGCTAATTGAATGGCCACTGCTCTACCCTACAAATCTGGAGAAATTTATCAGATTTATTGAGTTATAAGACACCAAGTTTGTATTTCCACACTGAGGGGGGAAGTCCTCTAATGTACCTCATCTTTACTTCTGTAAAAAAAGAATCATAATTTAAAACATTCTGTAGACCAATGGGAAGGGCTTAATTCCCATGAGCACAGTGGAGATTGTGCAGCGAAGTGACAGGAGATCCTTCCACAAGGCCCCACAGAACTTGAGTTGTCTCTTCCGTGTGACAGTGACTGGTACCACTATGATTAGAAAGGCTACTCAAGGGAAACCAATGACAAGGACTCTTAAGATTTAGGAGAAAAGTCGGAGTCAGGTACTGGGAATAACATGGAGGAAAAAAAGGTGTTCTGTGCAATGATGGGGCAGAAATGAGAAAAGAATTAAAGTGCAGTGTTGTTCTGAATGAATTGGAAAGTTGTAATCTAAAGCTGAAAAGAAAAACACTTTCTCAGAATCACTTCCTCTGAGTGACAATGGGAAGAAAGATTGTTTTTTTAAAACCATAAACTGGATTACCAAAATAAGGTTTCATAACAGCATAAAGGATCAGTGCAGCTGAAAAACATGAGAGCACTGCTTGTTTACTTTATCTGGGTTCAAGAACTCAAGTCATTAGCTACAAAGGAGGCTGCTCATCACCTGAGTTGACGGGAGGGTTTCGGATAACGTCAGCAATAACCTTCTGAACCTCTGGAGTAAGTCCGGCTCGCTCCAAATCTAGGGGGCATCCAGCCTTCACCGCGTGGGATAAATGCATGCCAACTGCCGGCAGAGGCAGAATCCTGTTCTCAGCTATTTGATTCTACAGAAACAACAGCGAAAGAACCAGTGAGGTTTTTTGTTTGTTTACATCTCCACTGCACTTCATTAAAAAAAAAATACCCAAGATGTTCAGGTAGCAAGTGTTCACTGAGAAATAAACAATGGACTGAATGTTCACTCACATTTTTCATTTTAACAATTTCTTCAGAACTACTCACATTATAAACTTCCAGAGGTTCTATTTTTATGTTTGTTATACTGCACTGAATAAAACGAAATCACCCAGCTTTAGCGAAGAATTCAATCTTCATCTATCTTTAATTATTCACTTTAAAAAGCAATTAGTGGCAGAGAGAAGTCTTTCTATGTAAGTCTAATAGCTGTCACAACCTTTTGAAAACACAGTAAACTGTAATCCAATATTCTCTATACTTGAAATACACATGGTGCTTTGGTTACATGAATTCACAAGAAAGCAAACCCTAAAATGCTTATGATAACACAGGCTCCAGATGCATTCTTTAAGAAGTTCTTGAGAAGACTTTTAACAAGTGTTTAAATCAACTCTATTCACAAAATAACAATAACTACAATTTCACAAGGGCTATGACCATTTTCCTACCATAGAACTTAACACGAAGTGTTTAAATTTAGGATAGTGCTACATATTTATGCAGCTTTTTACACAAATGTGACTCCCAGTACATTTTATGTTTTAGGTAAAACCTTCTTTTCATCACTCAGCTGAGTCACTCGGCTCTGATTTCATGACACTCTCTTCCACCGCATTTTGAAAGCCTAAATTTAGGCTGTATTTGCATGAATGATGCTTTCACAGAATAGCACTTAAAGCTGTATTTTCATCCTTCAAATGCAGGTTTTAAGTTGCTTTCATTAATTGCCTATTCTTTTCTACCAGAAAGTGTGCACCATGTGTCTGTAATGTTAGGGTTATTTGATACCAGGAATCAAATTACCATAACTAACTGTATTATTCTCCTGATTAATTAGTCCTTAGGCATGTTTAGTTCTGTGGTTAAGTGGCAAGACCCTGTCAGACTCCCAGGAGGTACAGATAATTACACCATCATACTATACAATAAAATACAACCAAATAATACCAAAAGACACAGATTAAGATATACATTCTTCATATCTTAAACATGAATATCCAATTCATGTATAATAAGTGAATATTTATGTAGTTAATATGTGAAGATATACATTTTTCACATCTTAAACATAAATCTGTAATAAGTGTATAATATGCGAATATTTATGGCTGTATTCAGAAAATTTGGAGCCACTACCAAATTTTCTTTGTAACTCTATTTGACTCTACCATACATGCATGGTCAAATTATGTACACACAGGCATTTTAAAAATATACATGTAAGTTACCACTTATATAAGAGACTGAACTTAAAACTCCTATCATGTTTTACTTCAAAAATAGTAACACAGAATTATTTGGGGGTTGGACTTAATGGCCTCGGTAAGGAACTCTAAGAAACTTGACTATCTAATTAGAACATTCATTCCGTAAGTAAGATAAGCTACGGCCTGTTTTCTCTTATATTTAGAGGGCCTTATCTGAATAAAGAGTGTGTAATGTAGCTACATGAATGGGGGCACAAAGAACAGAAAAGGCTGGCACTGGACCCATAACCTGTTCCAAATCAATTTAATGGCACAGAAGATGGGAATTCACATCACTTAACTTTAGATGGATGCTTCATACTGTCCCTATTCCATTATGATACACTTTTCTCTTTTGATTGCAAAAAAACTCAACAGCCTTAAGGATTTATGTTAATAGAATGAAGAAACATTAAGTATGGTCTTTTTAATAGTAATTAGATATTTTTCAAAGACCGTCAGGCATGGTTAAAAAAAAAAACAAAAAAACCGAACAGTACTAGATGATATGAATGAAAAATCAAATTTTTACAAACTTATTTCCAGTGTCTCAGATCTCCTTCCAAAGATACTGTATATATTTTTTACATATATACATGAAGATGTGAATATATAAGTGTGTATCTACACGTGCACACACAGGGACATCTACATTTATTTTTCACACAGCTTTGCACCTTCCTTTTTAACTTAATGTATCTTTAAGATCGTTTCTTAACAGTACAGATACTAATAGTATTTTAACTATTAGTGCTGTTTTTAAAAATTGAGTTCTAAAATATGCCTGCAATAATATTCCTGAGCTTACAAATGTGTTCCTTGGCACCCCTGAAACAGCCTCTATATTATCGATCATGGTCAAACTAGACTTCCTGCTATTGCCTAACAGACAGAAGGAGGAGTAACAGAAAGAGATAAAAATCAGATTCACTTTAGGATTAGAAGAAACTGATCCCACCTTACAGCATTAGTATTAAAAAGATGATAAAACAAAAGCTTAGAAAGCTAAAAACTTCCCTATAACCTGAAAGTAACACTCACCAAAGACATCTTCTTTTCTTGGAATAAAGAGTAAGTGATGACCACAGAATGTGGAAGTGAGTATTTCTTTTCTTCTACCAAAATTTTCTTCTGCTCTTCTTGAGGTTTTATACTTGGAAAGAGGTCTGTCTAGAGAAGTTTAAGTATAGACAAATAACAGTATGAATATAATGAAAGAATATAAATAACTATGATCACCAACCATGAGGGAAAAAAATAACCCAAGTAAAACCTCTCACTACAAGGTAAAGAATTCTCTTTTTATGGGGAGCCCTAAATGAAACTGGGATTTTTATGTATTAATTTTAAAAGGTAAAATGATGCTAGAAAACATAATTTAAATGAAATATTTATAGTGAAAAACATTTCCTTGTCTTCTCTTTAGCTGGTAAGAAGGAATTAAAAAAGAAGCTATCAGCCAGATGCAATGGCTCAAATCTCTATAATCCTAGCACTCTGGGAAGCTGCAGCACAAGGATCATTTGAGGCCAGGAGTTAGAGACCAGGCTGGGCAATACAGCAAGACCCCATGTGTAACAAAAAAAATTTTTAGTTGAGCAAGGTGGTTTACACCAGCAGTCCTAGCCACTTAGGAGACTATAACAGAAGGATCACTTGAGCCCAGAAATCTGAGGTTACAGGGAGCTATAATTGGACCACTGTACTCCAGCACAGT
Source organism: Galagoides demidoff (assembly GCA_963574575.1). Classification (NCBI taxonomy): domain Eukaryota; kingdom Metazoa; phylum Chordata; class Mammalia; order Primates; family Galagidae; genus Galagoides; species Galagoides demidoff. The sequence continues at coordinate 4,965 of CAUYQV010131580.1, forward strand.
GACAGAACAAGGCCCTATCTCTCTATTAAAAAAGAAAAAGAAAAAGAACAATAATATGAATCACTCTCTTTAAAATAGTACTCTAATCCCCTAGAATTGAAAATTGAATAAATTGAATCTATATTCAAATTTAGGTATTATAAACACAAATTCTGCTAATATATCACAAGGAAATAGATTATAACACTATATTTTATGTATATAAGATTTTAAAAGAAAAACTTTTATTTTTTATTTATTTATTTTTGTTTTGTTTTGTTTGAAACAGAGTCTCACTTTGTCATTCCAGGTAGAGTGCCCTGGTGTCACAGCTCATAGCAGCCTCAAACTCTTAAACTCAAGTAATTCCCTTGCCTCAGCCTCCCAAGCAGCTGGGACTACAGGTGCCTACCACAACACCCTGCTATTTTTAGAGATAAGGACATGCTCTGGGGCAGGCTAGTCTGGAACCTCTAAGTTCCAGCAAATCCACCTGCCTCAGCCTCCCAAGAGCTGGGATTACAGGCATGAGCCACCACGCCTGGCCTAAACTTTTAAACTAGAGCTCTAAACTTTAAGTATTATTTGAAATTTTAAATATGGTTCTTTAAGAGACATTAAAAAGAAAAAATGGGGAAAGAATGAAAAATAAAATTCATGCTTATTTTTAAAACCTGGAAAAAAGGTAAAGAAACAATTATTTTTTAACCACACATTAAAAGTAGATTAGAACAGCATGCTGCAGTCATAATAAAACCTATAACAAACTAATAATTTAAAGAGCCTAGTCTCTTGATGAACGATATTGGCATCATTTTGATACGGCTACGTAACATACGCTCTACTACATTATACGTAGATACACAAGGAAGAATATTTACAAGCTTTTCTTTGAGGAAGAAATATACTTTCTGTTTGCATATTCTATTATTTAGGGAGTTCAATACAAAACATTATTAGTTGAGCATTAATTTACTGCTTGGTGAAAAATACAAATGTTTCTGTTTTCCTTTTTCCAATGTTATGTGTATGATGCCCAATTTTAGAATTTGAATCATTGACCCAAAGCAATAAAATGTGTTTTCCAAACCTTCTGCAGGACTTCACTTTGCATATGGAAGAACCTCAGAGCTCTCCTCTCTTATCAACACCAAAGACAACAACTCTAGTGTTCTGAGCACATAATACAGATGTAAAGGAAACAGAGCCTGGGTTTAGCTTCAGAATGGCTGCCATGTGCAGTTTTTGGAAGGTACAGCAAGACAGAACAGGGACTTTCTGAGGAAGCCTCTTGCTGCCTCATCTGGTCCCCACAGTGGCATTTGCCATGGTCTGATCCCGTAATCTCACAAGTCTGATTAGTCTTGTTCCAGAGTATTGTGTTTAGGGAAGTAAATTTGTATTATTCAGCTCTGTGAAATTGGTTTATGTCTTTATGGATGTGTGTGTATAAATGTAAGTGTATATATTGGAAACCAAACTCAACTGGGAAGTTTCACATGGCCCAGCCACTGTGTTCTGTTCTACGGAAGAGTTATACAGGAAGCCAGCTTACCTGAAAGTTGTTTAGCAAGCTTGGAATATAACAAGGGAACGTGTGGTAGTGTCTTAAGTTGCCTCTTAATTACAAAGGTCGGTTAAGGCATTCTCCTTGCCAATTGAACTATAATACATACTTAAATGTAGTTAGCCAAAATGTATTCCCATCTGAGGACAGATGAGAAAGCTTAGGGGAGCTCTGCCTACTTTTATCCTTATGCCTTTTCTATTCACACACTTCCATAACTGACCATTCTCTGTTCACATAGTCTTTTTTAAATGTTTTTATTATGTTTTACTGTGGGAACTATCAAACATACTCCAAAGTCAAGAGAATGGTAAAATGAGCCCCTGTGAATGGGCCAGCCTGTTTTAATAATTGTCATTCACACCTATTTTATTTCATCAATACCCTTGCACATTCACCAACTCCCCTGGCCCTGAATTCTTTTAATTGATAACATAGTACCTATATAAATTTATAGGATGCATGTTTAAACAGTCAGTCTTTTGTCTACATGGAATATGATCTGATTAGGTTTTTTTTCTAGTCCTGCCATCTTCAGATGACTTTGGATTACTTTGCTAAGTATTTCGGATATTCCTAAATCCTTTAGTTGCACATTTACACATGATATCATCTTTTTGCCCCATAAATCCTAAAATCTTTATGGATTTTGCAATAAAACTCAAAGAAGAAACTTTAAAAACATAATTTTCCTAAAATATATTTCTGCATAATTATTTTGGCATTTTTTCCTAAATAGCCATCTCAATGGGTTTAATACTCTTGTTACCATATTTTTAACTTTTGCTTCTATTATGATACTATTTAAATTTTACTTCAAAAATTTTAAAAATATATTAAAAGCCAATGAAGCTGGTAAATAATAAAACTGACTTAACAGACATTAATGTTTACTAATTTCTTTAATATAATAAATAGTTTCAATTTGCAGAATAATCCAGGCATAATTCCTGATCAGAGAATTCAGCAGGCATTTTCTCTATGTAGAAGGTTCATAAAGGTTTCCGTACCTATCCTACGGAACGCCTTTATCTTTTGCCCTACTTCAGCTTCCTCTCCTAAAGGTAGTTAGGAGGGATAATTCATTCATTATTAAATAATACCACTCCTTTATGAAAGAAGATACTACCATCAAATGTACAGCAAGAGGAAACTTATTCAATTACTGCTGGTAGGTATGGTATTCTTTATCAAATCATTAAAGACACTATAATTTCATTTTCAAAATATCCATATGGAATACAAGAAATTGTCACATAATGTCTTGCATAAGACTATTAAAGTTGCCAAAGATAGTCTATAACAAAAGAGAGAAATGCTATATACAAAAAGCACAAGGAGGGCGGTGCCTGTGGCTCAGTGGGTAGGGCGCCAGCCCCATATACCGAGGGTGGTGGGTTCAAACCCAGCCCCAGCCAAACTACAACAAAAAAATAGCTGGGCATTGTGGTGGGTACCTGTAGTCCCAGCTACTCAGGAGGCTGAGACAAGAGAATTACCTAAGTCCAAGAGCTGGAGGCTGCTGTGAGCTGTGACACCATATCACTCTACCAAGGGTGACAAAGTAAAACTCTGTCTCTAAAGAAAAAAAAAAAAGCAGAAGGATTTTCTACTTAAGAGGATTATTTTTCTAAAGCAAGATGCAACTGTGCATAGTAAGTTCTCAGAAGTAAAAAGCATCCCATAATATGCCTTGAATTCATTTAATTCTTATAACTTTTTATAAGCATCTCATGCCTTTTATCTTTCTAATGTCATCATTGTTTCCTTGATGTCAGGACAGAAGTATCATCTCTATTGTATCATTTCTACTGAATTGAAGACCCAAAGAATTTAAAGCCGTCCAGGCTTCCCAGGTAAACTATACGGAGCCAAGATCCTGATCCTTGGCTGAGCCCAGCAGTTCTCCATGGCCACACGCTGCCTCACCGTCTGTGCTGCAGTACACAGCGTAGTCTGCATGTAGAGTTTAAAGAAAAATCCAAACAATCCCTGTACAAATGGTGGTTTATGGTGGGGCAAGAAAATGCTATTAAGGCAGAAGAGCGTAACATGAAATCTATATAATATCAAAAGACAGCATTATGGTAAGGGGAGACTAATCAGACAATATGCCAAAAAAATAAGAAAAAGTGGCTGAGCTCCTTAGCAACTGATAGTAAGGTTAACTTTACATCTTTAATTTCCAGCAACCACATTTGAAAATAAAAGTTTATCAACCAAAAATTCAATATTCAAATCCTCTTTTTTTTTTTTTTTTGAGACAGGATCTCATTCTGTTGCCCAGGCTAGAGTGCAGTGGCACAATCATAGCTCAAATGATCCTCAAGTCTCAGCTTCTGAAGTAGCTAGGGCTACAGGTACACACCACCTTGCCCAGTTAATTTTTCAAAAAAACTTTATTTAGAGAAGAGATTTCACTATGTCACCCAGGCTGGTCTCAAACTCCGAGTGAGCCATCATCCTGCCTCAGCCTCTCAAAGTTCTGGGATTACAGACGTGAGCCACCACAGCTGGCTTTCATTCAAAATTAAAAACAAAATCTCCCAATGAAATTTTAATAGAAAGACATGAGCAGCCTTCACAACTCTACTCTATCATCTTTAAAAATAGATAACTGACATGTCTTCACAACAGATTGATGGCAAAAAACAATCTGAATCCATCTTCTAAGCATCTAGTATAGAAATGCAAATAATAAAGGGAGAAAATGTTGCTTTTGAAATGGTCCCAAATGCTTATTCTCTAAGAGCTCCTGCAAACCACAGTATTTTACCTGAACACTATTTAGTTGGCAGAAATGTTTGATGACTTCCAACAGAGGGGTCAACATAGCAGCTTTGCCTTCAGAAACACCATCAATCTTTTTAATATTTTCAACTGTAGTTGGTCTGTTTAAGGAAAAAAAAGGTCAAAAAACCACTGACACAGTTATTACTCCAGCAATATAGCTGACGCTCAGCTTCATACTGAAATTCAACCTCAATAAACACACATTCTTTCCCAACCGCCAAAGCAATACATAATACAAGTAATCAAGTTTTACAATTTCTTTCTCTGCTTCCCACCATTCAAAGATTTGCTGTTTTAAAAATTTATGAATAAAAATACTACAGCCTCCTTCCCCACAAAAGCACAGTACTAACTGTTAAACAGGCCATTCTTATAAAGGAACAAGCTAAAATAAAATGATTCATTTTTATTACTTTATAGAAACGAAAAAGAAAACTATGGGGCTCCAACTGGGGAACACTAAGAAACTCTCAGAAGAAAGTCTCATTTATTATTTTTTTCCTACAAAGTAGTTACCTGTAACGGTAATGCTGCTAACTACACTTCTGGCTTTCAGCTCAGTATTTCTTATTGTTCTTTATTGCACACAATATCTAGAGACTGTATGATGTCTTTTTTCTAAAAATCCACCAACCTAATGATTACTTTATACTTAAATATTCAGAAAGGATATTTAAGGAACATCTTAGAATACTTATATTTACCATAATTATTGTAAGATAACGAACACTGTGTAATATCACTAGAACAGTCTGCACTGAAGTAACATCTACTGTATGAAATTTAGGGATGGAAACAATTTTTTAAAAGAAGCATACGATTACCAGAAACAGTTTTCAAAAGAAAGAATACAATTACCAAATAGGAAATAATTGTTTATAAATATTTAACGACCATCTAGTGTTTACTAGGAATTATGCCAGATGCTGTGGGAGACACAAAGACATAAGGAACTAAGATCTTTATGCAGAGAGTTAAAAATCTAAAAGATATAATAATACATGTTTACCACGTAAATTATTACAAAAAAGTAAAACACAGCACTGTGTGATAAACGTCATAGCAGCATCTTTAGAATTCATCGAAAGGTCCTTTATAAATTCAAGAGAAAGGATTTACTCTGCTGCTAAGACCATGGAAGACTTGTTGGAGGAACTGTAATGAAGCTAGACCTTAAAGGATTTCTTCAGAGGAGTTCTGAGGAATCCAGGAAACAAGGAAGACACGGCAAAGAAAAACACGGAGGGCCAAAAGGGCCTTCCACAATGGTAAACAAAACTCCTGCAAATTCTGTGACTTAGACGGAACAGTGAATTAAGTCCATAAACGGAAGGCCTTGAATTCTAAGCTAAAGAAGCTAAAACAATGTGAAACCTTTTAAGCAGAAGTACATGATAAAGGAAGACTAATACCAGATGTAACAGAGAGAAGGAGTAGTGAGCAGTGAAGAGGCTTTTGCACCAGGCCAGGGGGAGATGGGCTGAACAAACACAGCATCACTAGAGAGGAGGAGGCATGGACAGACACACAAGGGACAGGGGGCTACACGTCCGAGGAAAATATGAGATGTGTCCAACATTAGGAATCCTGAACCACATCAGGAATGTGATGGTAGGACAAACAAAAATAGAGAATTCAAAAAGAAAAGATCTGGGCTTTGGGTGAGCGGCAGGTTTGAAGTGAGAACTCATGTCTATCCTGCATGTGCCGAGCTGGTTTTCACGCATGTAGAAATGTGGGGTTGACACTCAGCAGAGATGAGCACGGCAGCATGAGAGACGTGGAAGTCACCGCACAGAGGTGACAGCTGAAGCATGGACATAGTATCAACTTAACGACCTATCTCCTAAGTGACCATGTTAGAAGAGAACAGAACGCATACCCGCGGTGGCCTACCTGACTCTGGCCATGTCCACCAGCACCTTGTTTGTGGCCAGCACAGCTGGAGGAACGTCCATTGCATTGGCCTGTTTCTGCCTAGCTTCGACCAATTTGGTGTATAACACAGTCTGAACAAACAACAAAGAAACAAGACTTCAAAAACGTACTTAGATCCAATCCTTTACTTTTAGATTTTCAGATACCACATTGTCTCTTCAGATGAATATAACCTGAACTCCACCTCAGACTTTTTTAGATGCTGACAACAGAATTTTGAACATGCATAGAAGTGTCACTAATCCCTCATATGCTAATTACCCTTTTATAAAAGCCTTACCTGAGTCACCTGCTCTTGAGCTAAAATGACAGGTTCTGTGGAAGTGTAAGATTTTTCTGGTGACTGTACCACGATACTATTTAAAAGAAAATAAATAATAAGAGACTTTATTTTTCCTAGTTTACTTTCTATTTCATCTACAAAACGAGAATATCTTTCCACGTCACTACCAACATTTATTCTTCACAATATCAATAAGGTAATTTATTTAATGTTTAAGTAACAACAGCCTAAATTTTAAACATTTTGGATCAAATACATTCATTATCATGGCAAAGTAAAAACTGCTCATCACAAAACTGTGGCGTATACAAAGAGTATTTTTCCCATTGCTCCTCAACCAAATGCTTTGAAACAAAGTACTGCTTAATCCCCATACCAATAATAACATTTTTTTAAACCACTAGTTTTGTGGGTTTTTTAACCTACTGGGATATAATCTTTAATTCTTGCTATAATGTCACTGATTTGGGGTTGGTGAGGACCATTAGTTATTTAGAATTTTCTTCAAAATCAAACAAAAATAAAATAAATCACAGAAATCATTTTGTTTTTGATTCCTCACAAGGAGGAAAAACACCCAATTAGGAAACACCATGGAATGAACAGTACTAGGAAGCAAACTAGATAGAAAACCAATTTCTACAAGAGCCATTTCTTGTTAATTATAAATGGGGAAAGTTACCAAAATGAAATAGTATAAAATAAGTTAACATAGCCTTCATGTCATTTTCTTAGTTATTGTGTTAAGATTAATGTACATAGCTATGATTTAATAAAAAATAAATTTTAAAAAAAGGGGGGGAGAAATAGTATAAAAGAGCTTATATAAAAGATGTCAATTTCAAGTGACGTCTCACTTCTTGAGGGCATAAGGGAAAATGTGTTTGATACTAAAGAAATGTTTATATTAATTTCTCTGCTAGCAAGAATTCATGAAGTATAGTACAAAGCAAAATTTCATTTTCATAGCTGTCAAATCTTATTGCTAAAGTAAGTAGACTTAAACGCAAGGAAAGATAATTCTACCTCAAAGAATCAATAATATCAGAAAATTATAAGCTCTTAATTTATCCATGTATATTAACCTTTATCTTACAGAAATCTATACTAATGTATTATTAGAAAAATGGTATTTTAAATCATTTCACAAATAAATTTTGTTACATTATATATCAGCAAAATTTGGGGTAACATATCCCTGAAGCAGAAATATATGCAGAAAAAGTTTAATAAAAAAACATTTTATTTATAAATATTACTAGTACATAGAAGTTTAAAATAACTATGAGTATCATCAGAGATATAAGCAAAGATACTGCATCCACAAAACAAGAAAAGACTGTTATACATTCACATAGAAATAAGAAGAGAACAAGAAAGAGAAATTAAAAATTTAATAATTAAAATTAAAATTTCATTAGATGGGAGGGGATAAAAAGTCAAGGAATTTGCCAAGAGTTGTAAACAGAGATATTGAAATAGGAGAAAAGAACAATTAGCAAAAAACAAGCAAAATTAAAAAAAAAAAAAAGGAAAATTATGAACACCAAAAAATAAATATTTTTCTTTTTTGAGAAAGAGTCTCATTTTGGTCACCCTCAGTAGAGTACCATGGCATCATAGCTCATAGCAACCTCAAATTCTTGAGCTCAAGTGATCCTCTTGCTTCACTTTTTCTATTTTTAGTAGAGATGGGGGTCCTGCTCTTGTTCAGGCTGGTCTCAAACTCCTGAGCTCAAGCAGTGTACCCGCCGCCTCAGCGTCTCGTTGAGTGCTAGCACTACAGGTGTGAGCTACTGTGCCTGGCAAATACGACCAGCTTTTTTTTTTGTTTGTTTGGGATTCACTCAGAGTACAAAGAATTAGGTTACACTGACTGCATTTGTTAGGTAAAGTCTCTCTTATAATTCTGTCCACTATGACCAACTTTTAATAGAATCACATTGGTGGCTTGGCGCCTGTGGCTCCATCGGCTAAAGCGCCAGCCACGTACACCTAGGGTGGCGGGTTCGAATCCCCAGCCCGGGCCCGCCAAACAACGATGGCTGCAACCAAAAAAATGGCCGGGCGTTTTGGCGGGCGCCTGTGGTCCCAGCTACTTGGGAGGCGGAGGCAGGAGACTCACTTGAGCCCACAAGTTGGAGGTTGCTATGAGCTGTGATGCCATGGCACTCTACCCAGGGGGATAGCTTGAGGCTCCGTCTCAAAAAAAAAAAAAAAAAAAAGAATCACATTGGTAGAGGAATGAACAGGGGAAATCTACCATGATAGCAAGTCAATAGAAAATTTCTAATCCCAGTAAGTCGAAAAATAGTAATCTGAGCATGTCACTTAGAAATAGGGAGGCAAATACCAGACCAAACAGCTGGAAGACGTGAGGGTGATCTTTGCTATAGAAAAGAACAAAGTGTGTTTGGGAAGCGTGTGGACTAGTGTCCTTCAAAGTACCGACATCTTAAACCTAGGACATGTATTATTTGAAGAAAATTTAAATGAATTTTTAAATAACAGTTACCAGTAATGTAAGTAGCCTGCTCACTTCTGCACACTAAGTCTATAAATTTAATCTAATTTTTGAACCATTCCACAGGTATGCCAAACTCAGTATGTCTATTACTGAACTGATTTTAACCCAAACCAACTTATTCCAAAGTGTTGTTAATGTTGATATATTTTGACCTCCTCTCATGAATCATGAATATTTTTCATGGTGAATGCTTTCCAGGTTTTCAATTGACTTTGCCCAGATCTATCAAAGGAATCACTATGGCAGCATGAGCTTTATAAAATATATTTCTTAAATAATAAGACTTGACAGTTGGAAAGACTCCTTGATCCATGGGCTACAGAATGGATGTTGTGTTAGCAGCCATGAAAATAACAGTAATAATCTCCTTGTACATCTGCACTGGAGTTCTTGGGTAACTAGGTGCATTGTCAATGAGCAACATTTTGAAAGGAATCTTTTTATAAGCGCAAGATATCAACAATGAACTTAAAATATTCAATAAATCATGCTATAAATAGATGTGTTGTGATCCAGGCTTTGCTATTTGCAGAGATTTAGAACACTGTGATTCTTAAGGGTGCCAGGATCTTTGAATGTTAAATGAGCACCGGCTTCAATTTAAAGTCACCAGCTACATCAGCCCCTAACAAGAGAGTCAGTCCATCCTTTGAGGCCTTGAAGAGAGGCATTGAGTTTTCCTCTCTAGCTATGAAAGTCCTAGATGGCATTTTTCTTCCAATAGAAAGCTGTTCCATCTACATTGAAATTCTGTTGTTTATCATAACCACTTTTCATCAATTATCTTAGCTAAATCTTCTAGATAACTTGCTATATCTTCTCCATCAGCATTTGCCGTTCACTGTGCACTTTTAGGTTATGGAGACGGCTTCTTTCCTCAAGCCTCATGAACCTCTGCCAGCTTAAAACTTTTCTTCTGCAGCTTCCTCACCTCTCTCAGTCTTCACAGAATTGAAAAGAGTTAGAGCCTTATTCTAAGTTAGGCTTTGGCTTAAGAGAAAGTTGTGGCTGCTCTGATCTTCTGTCTAGACTATTAAAACTTTATCCATATTAGTACTACAGTTCTTAATCATTCATGTGTTCACTGAAGTAGCACTTTTCATTCCTTCAAGAACTTTTCCTTTGCGTTCACAATATGGCTAACAGTTTAGTGTACAAGGCCTAGTTTTCAGCTTATCTCGGCTTTTGATGACATGCCTGGCTCAGGAAGCTTAATTATTTCTAGCCTTTGACCTAAAGTGAGAGACATACACCTCTTCCTTTCACTTGAACACTTAGAGGTCAATATAGGGTTATTAATCAGCCTAAATTCAATATTCCTGTGTCTCAGTGAACAGGGAGGCCTGAAGAGAGGGAGAGAGATGGTGGAAAGGTCAGTTGGTGGAGCAGCCAGAACACATGTATTTATTATGTTTGCCATCCTGTATGGGCACAGTTCAAGGAGCTCAAAACAACTGCAATAATAATACCAAAGATCACCCATCACAGATCACCAAAACAGATATCATAATAATGAAAATACTTGGACCTTTCTGGATATTAC
>CAUYQV010131584.1:0-15253 GCA_963574575.1 Galagoides demidoff
GCAAATTTCTTCAATGTGTGAATGTCATTAAAGTATTTAATTTCTCCATCATAGGTGAAACTCAGTTTAGCTGGATACAGGATCCTGGGTTGAAATTTATTTTATTTTAGGAGATTAAAAGTCAATGACCATCCTCTTCTAGCCTGAAAGGGTTCAGCTGAGAGATCTGCAGTCATCTTAATACTCTTCCCCTTGTAGGTTATGGTTTTCTTATGTCTGACTGCTTTCAGAATTTTCTCTTTCATCTTAACTTTGGTGAAGTTAATTATGATGTGTCTGGGGGATGTCTTGTTTTGGTTGAGTCATGCTGGGGTTCTGAAACTATCTGCTATCTGAATTTCAGAATCTCTTGGCATGTCTGGAAAGTTCTCCTTCATAATTTCATGAAGAAGAGCCTCTGTGTTTTGTGAAGCAACTTTATCACCTTCTGGGATTCCTGTAAGGTGAATATTAGTTTTCTTTGAATTATCCAAGAGCACTTTGAGATTGAGATCCCTTTTTGCTCTCCATTTCTTTTGATCTTTGTGCTCCTCGGTTTCTTCAAAAGCTTTATCTTCAAAGTCAGAGATCCTTTCTTCTGCCTGTTCCACTCTGTTATGGAGGGATTCCACCGTATCTTTCAGATCCTTGAGGACTGCAACCTCTTGTCTCAGTGTTTCAAAAGCTTTGATCATTTTATCTTTGAAATCGTTGTGTTCTTGAGACATCTTTTGAATAATTTCTTGATAAATCTTTTGAATAATTTCTTGAACTTCTAATTCCTTCCTTTCTTCCACTCTGTTAATCTTATTTGCTATCCACATTCTGAACTTGATTTCTGACATCCCAGCCATCTGTTTATGGATGGTGTCTTCAATTGTATCTACCCCATTTTTCCTTGAGAGAGTTGATCTACTCTGGTTATTCGAGTTGCTAGAGTTTTTCTGCTGATTCTGCCCCATGCTGAGTTTACCTTGTTTGGAGGCCTTATCAGAACCGTTCAGTTGGCGGCTTCTTCTGGTTGCCCAGAGAGACACCAGAGCTTGTCTGTTGTCTTCTCCCAGTTCTTGAGTGCTGGGGCAACTGGGGTGTGGTGGAATGGCAGCAGCTGCATGGAAATGTGCATAGCTGGATTAGACCTCTTTCGGCCTGCTGGGGTGACAGGGGGCTGGGGGGAGCAGGAGTCCAGCAGCAGCCAGATCAGTCCTAGTTCAGCCCTGCCAGGGCAACTGGTAGAACAGGGGAACTATAACGACTAGATAAGTACTAGTTCAGCCTCCCTGGAGCAGCCAGGGGGTGGGGGAATGGCAGTGGTAGCGTTTCTGGAAGCTAGATAAGAGGGGTCTGCTCGCAGCTCAAATATAACTTGCTCCAGTGGTCCGTGATGGCAAAGAGACCCACCCAGCAGATAGGTTAGTCTGGGAAGGTTAATACCTCTTTCCCCACCTTGCACCCAGTCGTTCGTAATCCCCCAGGTCTGTGACCCTATTCACTCCAGCTGTCAAGTATTTAAAGAAGAAATAATAACAATCTTACACAAAATCTTTCAGAAACAGAGGAGAGAATACTTTCCAATATGTTAAGAGACTATGAACCATTATACATGTAAACTTGATAACAAAGTCAAATAAAAAAGATATTATAAGAAAAAGATATATAGATGAATATGTCTCATACATGCTGATGTGAAATTCTCTAACCATGTATTAGCAATCAAATTCAGTAATATACAAAAAGGATAAACACAATATTAACAGTCAAATGTATCAAAGGAATGTAATATTTGTTTGACATTTGAAAATTAGCCAAGGCAGTATGCAACGATAATAGAATAAAAGAGGAAAACTATATAATCAGCTCAGTGGAGTCTTTAGAAAGCATTTGACAAAATATTTTAGCTTAGTAAAAACTTATTTTTAGTTTGCTAAAAACTTTTAGCAAATTAGGAAGAGAAGGACCTTTCTTAATCTGATAATGGGTATCTATAAGAAGTCTTAAAATTAACATTATAAGTAATGGTGAAATAGTAAATTCTTTTCTGCTTAGATTAGGAATGAGTCAGTGATGTTTGCTCCTATGTAAAAACAAGTAAAAGTAAAATATACAATATTTTACTGTGTGACACAGTTGGTACAATAAGAAAAAAACACAAAAGAAGTAAAATTCTTTGTTTGCAGACATTATAGTTTTTCTTAATCCTAAATCCACATGCACTTACTATAACTAATGAGTATATTTAGCAAGATCATAGGATCCTATATACAAAATTTAGTTGTATTTTTATGTACTAGTAATAATCAGAGATTGAAATGAAAATACTTTTTTATAATAGCATTAAACACATAAAAACAGATGCATTTAACAAAATATACACAAAACCTGTACACTTAAAACTACAAGGTACTGCTCAGAGAACTCAAGTAGGCCTAAGTATTTGGGTTGGAAGTTCAATGTTGTTACAGATGCCAACTCTTCCCCAATTGACTATAGTTTCAGTGCAATCCCATTTAAAAATGTAGCAGGCTTTTTGTAAATATTGACAGGCTGATTTTGAAAATAAAATGCAAAAGGATCAGGATTTTTGAAAAGAAGAATGAAATTAAATAGCACTTACGCTGCCTGATTTCAAGAATTAAAATAGGTTATAGTAAGAAGACAATATGGTATTATTATATAAAGAAAAAAGACAAAATAGATGAATGAAACAATTTAAATCAGAAGTAAACTCATACTCACATTTGCTTTTTATAAAACTGCCAAAGCAATACAATGGGGAAAAGGAAAGCCTTTTTAATAGGTATGCTAAAAAAAAACCTGAATGAACATATGGAAAAAAGATGATCACTACTTTAGACTATACGCAAAATTAATTCAAAATTGTTAATGTACCTAAATTAAAAGCTAAAGTTACCAAGCTTTTAGTGAATGAATAGGAGAAAATTATTACTGTCATTATGGACTAGGATAGGCAAAGATTTCTGATAGCGGATACAAACAGTATGAAGCGTTAAAGGAAAGAAACTGTATTTCATTAAATTTCTACATGTATTTTTGTCAAAAGACACCATTAAGAAAGTGCACCAGAATGCTTATTGAAGCTCAATTTACAGTTGACAAATTGTGGAAGCAACCCAAGCGCCCATCTACCCATGAATGGGTTAACAAACTATAGTATATGTGTACTGTGGAGAACTCTTCAGACATAAGATGGAGACTTTACATCTTTGTGTTTACCTGGATGGATTTGAAGCATATTCTTCTTAGTAAAGTATCTCAAGAATGGAAAAGAAAGTATCCAATATACTCAATACTAATGTGAGACCAATATATGAATAACTATGTGCCTACGTGAATGAAAAAACACAAGTCTATGTGAGGAAATTAATTTTAGTCTAGCAAGGAGGAGGAGGGAGGTAGATTGGCAGGATCTCCCCTAATGTACACAAAGTGAAGGTCTTCAGCACGCCCCTTGAATGAACAGTTCAACTACAACTTGAACTTTACCTTAGAAATGAAAACAATGTAACCTGAACATTTGTACCCTCATATTAATCTGAAATACAAAATAAATAAAATTTAATTAAAAAGAAAACGTAAAAGCAAGCCACATACTAGGAGGAAATATTTGCAACATGCAAGACTTATACCTAGAATATATAGAGAGCTTCAAGACATCAGTAATAAAGAGGAAATTTGAAGAGGAGCTTTATGAAGGGCCAATAAACATGTATGTGAACAAAGTTATCAGCATCATTATTCATCAGGGAAATGCAAACGACAAATATAATGAAATAACACATTCAGGAGAATGGATATAAAGAAAGACATAAAACCAACTGTTGGCAAGAAATGCAGAGCAACCAGAATTCTCATCTTTTGATGATGGCTTTGTGAATCAGTGTGACTATTTTGGAAAATGTTTGACTATCACAAAATCAAACATACACCTAATTTAGGACCCCATGACTCTACTTCTATTTATCTGAAAAAAATGAAAACATAACATCCACAAAAATACATGCATAAGAGAGTTCATGCCAGTTTTATTTAAGCTACCTTAATGTTGGAATCACCCCAAACTTCCAATGTGACTTAGCAATTAAAAAATTATCATTGCATATATATTCATATGGATGAATCTGAAACTAATAGTGAATGAAAAGAGACACAAAATAGTATCTGTACTGTTGGCTTAGTGCCTTTTTATTTAACAAAATACTACAGACTGGGTAATTTATTTGTTTCTCATGATTTTGGAGGCTAGGAAAGTCCAAGATCAAGGTGCTGACGTTCGATGTGGTGGGGACCTGCCGTCTGTTTCTTCACATCGCATAAGGGAAAATAGCAAACTCGACCAAACTAGCTCTATGCTGCCCAGAGCCTCCTGTAAAGGGGTCTTAATCCCATCAGAGAGAGAGCAGCCCTCATACCCGAGTCACTTCTCAAAGGATCTGCCTTTTAACACTGCCATACGGACAATCCCTGAATTTTGGAGAAAATTAATTTTTGGTGAGACTTTTGGAGAGGACACACACATTCACACCATAGGTTCTATATGTATTGGAATAGGCAATCCCTATCTATTTGTCGAAATGAAATCAGAATGGTGGTTACTCTGAGGGGAGGGCTTTCCTGGAAAGAGGCACCTAGGAATTTTCTAGGGTGTTGGAAATATTCTAGATTGATTATAATAGTGGTTGTTAAGATGTACTCTTTCATCAAAATTCATATACTTAAGACATATGTGTTTTTTTACATACATATAATTTTTTATCTCAAGAAAAAGCAGGGGCTAGGGAGAGGGAACAATTTGAGACTGGTAGTTCATAAAAAAGACATGGTCATAGTATGTGAGTGTGCTTTGGAATTTACTGATTGTGAAAAAATCCATTTTATTATACAGTTGACATTTAATATACATCAAGCATCTTATATATTAATCAAAAATTGATTTAGAAACATTAGAGTGTTAGCACATTCCTGCTGAGTAATGGATTTTCACACATGGGCCTTGCATGGTTCCACTCATCTCTTCCACCTTGGTAAGTGAATGCAGGCTACTGAGGCTGTTTTGCAAATCAGTGCTGCACTTTCCATATACTTAACCTCTTTACAGTATTTGATTTTTTCTCAGAATTCATTCTTCCTAATGTGGAGCTTTTTTATAATAATGTCTCTAATATAGTGCTACTTGACATTAAGTAAAATATGACCTGCTGCTTGCAATTGGATTTAAATGCACAGTCAATCTTGAACAAAAAGACCCCGGTTGAATTTGTTTTCTCAAAAGCTCTGTTTTGGCTAATACAAAGGAACCAAAAGAGCCAGCAAAATGATAGGTATGTAAGATCTGTTTAACAAATGAGGAATGGTTATTTGGTTTGGAGTAGAGAGAAAACTTAGCAAAAGCTGATAAAATGTTCAAACTATTTATATTCTGCTTTTATTGATTTCAGGTTAGGTCATTTTTAGTTATGTACAGCTTCTTTTTAAAGAGCAGTGACACTCCTGTTTCTGTAATAACGGACTGGGCAAAACTTTGCTCTTCTGGAATTGCATTTTACAAAATCAACTGAAACGTAAGTGGAGTTAGCCTTGTGGGTGTTTGGCGTGATGCCATAGGATGGCTGTATTTTTTCTTGACCAGAATGACGTAGTCCAGGATGGACTGAAGACGCTCATGAATGATTCCATAGTAGATTCCCATGGCCATACTTTCTCTTTTTATTTGGGGAATTTAGAAACCAGCCTTCCCATACAAAGCAGGGGAATTTGGACTCTTTCCTTGACAGAATTGAAAGTCAATCAGCCCATGTAAGCATTTTCCTTTTCTTATCTGTGGACGGTAGCAATATGTCAGAAATATCCTTCCCGTTTCATAGATGGAGATACTAAGGAGAAAACTGGAAAACGTAAGGTTTTCAAAGCCACAGAGTAAAACAGACAACATTACACGGTTTCCCAGTTCTTGCTTCAACAGTTTATATGTTTTGTTTTGTTAAGCAAATGGATTGTAGTCAGTTGACCTGAGTGCCTTTGAGCCAGTGGAAGAATGATTAGGAAAGGTCCTGATTGAAAGATTAAAGTGGTGCTACTCTTAAGTTCACATAACTCAAAGTAACCTAATCAGGAAAATAAATGTTAGGAAGAAATATGACTTGCTTACCAATCTAACCAGGTTGGCTCCTTATTCAGTATTTAGCAAGGATATTTAGCATGGCTTTAGATTGTAGGAGTTCAAAAATATTTTTCTGTTTTAAAATAATTTATAATCTAGATATAAGGACAAAATATGCCCACTAGAAAACTTGAATTAAGTAATAGCACAAGACTCAAATAATATTAGGGCACAGCTCTCAAAGAGGCGTTACAAGTCAATAAAGGGCCAAAAGATCATCAGCGATTATGCAGAATTTGAGAAGGAAGCCAAGTATTAGAGAAGGATTGAGTCTTGTTTATACAAAGTGCATATGTGAGTATCAGTTCAGCTGCTGAAACAATTGTTAGTTTTTGCTGCTGTGGACACATGAATGTCCTCAGAAAAATACAGTGAGCTGCGGCTCTTATTGTGAGTGTGTATGTTAATCCCTAGAGTAATGACACCTCTTAACCTCATGTGTTATACTCAGTTATTTTCCTATTTGTTTTTCTTTCTCTATTCTGAGCTCCTGAGGACATGAATTGTAACTTAGCAATAGCCAACATTTATTAGTATGTATTAGTATATACTGGGTATCATTTTAAATTTTAAGTATTTTCTTATTTCAAGAATTTCAAGTATTAACTTATTTAGCCCTCCTAAAACCCAATAACGGGTATTTCTCCATGTTTAGAGATAAGGAAATTGAGGCATAGAGAATTTAAGCAACATACTCAGAAAGGATAGTTAGCATGAAGTAGGCTTGGATTGTGAAGCCCTGCCATCTGCCATGAGAGCTCGTGCCTTCATCCCTGCACTGCACCACATCTCATCTTAGTATCATTTGTGGCTAAAATAGTAAGTGGCACAGTGTCATTGCCTAGATGACACATGGATGATGAATAGTATTTATAAGTTTTCTGGAAAGGTACCTGAGGATTAATGCAAGCACTTGTGGAGCAACTGCGGAAGAGCCACTGACCCTGGAGAATACAGAGTACAGAGACGCCCTGCAGAAATAGCAGTAAGTCCCAAACTGTGGAAGTCATAGCGTCTTCAGTTTTTCCTTTGAGCCCTCCCGTAGCTACAGCTTATATTTTAGCCCAGATGATTGTCTAGTCAAAGCTTTTTCAAAAACCAGAAAATCCCTTTGCTATAGACTGAAAATTTGTACTTACCCCCAAAAATAAAATTCATGTGTTGAAACCTAATCTCCAATGATGGTGTTTAGAGATGGGCCTTTGGGAGGTGATTAGGTCATAAGGGTGGAGCCCTTATGCTGTGATTTGGGCCTTCTAAAAGAAGCTCCAGAGAACTCCTCTGTGCCTCCTGCCACACAGGACACGGTGAGAAGAGGGCCATGTATGAGACAGGGAGATAGGGAGTGGGCCCTCACCGGATGCCACATCTGCTGGCTCCATGGTCTTCAGCTTCCCAGCCTCTAGAACTGTGAGAAATAAATTCCAGTTGTTCATAATCTACCCACATTATGGTATTTTGTTATAATAGCCCAAACAGAGACATCCTAAAACTTACTAAGTTTATAAAGAGAAATGGAAGAACATTAATTGGGTGTAGAGGAAGGACCAGTTCCCAGAGAGAGTGTGACCCAAGGAGTCCCCTAAAGTGTGTCTGCTACAAGAATGTTGAAATTATACCTTAAAATATTATGAAGTAGCTGTCACTGAACAACTTGTTGTTATTCTTTCTTATGGGGAGCTAAATGGAAGTGGTACTTAAAACCCCTCCTTCAAATGGCCTGTCCTTATCAGCAGCACTAATGGAGTCCTATACCTCAAGGAATGTAGTCATGTACCCTAAGGGCTCTGGCCAAACCACATCTCTGTGCCATTTCTCAGAATACTTGTTGCTCATCCATCAATGTCTTCATTCCCTTTTTTATGTACAAATTCATTCCTTCAGCAACCTCACTGTTCTTTGTTCTTTGCTTTCTATTTGCCGTGTCTGCCAGTGGGTCATGGGTGCACAGTGGTGAGCACATCATCGTAGGCCGTGACCTCTTGGAGTTTACAGCCTAGTGGTGTCAATATATAGCCAAGTGTCTTAGTGAATATACATATATGCCACATGTAATTCTTAAGCATTTAATTACTGAGTCTCATTCCTCATTGGCAAAATGGGTTTAAAAACCCGGACTTTTTTACACCATGAAAGGAGACCATTGATGAATGCCCCTTTTATAAATGTAAAGATAGGACCCAGTAATAGGATGTCTTTATTTGGTCAGTTAACAAAACTAATTAATGCTGGTAGCTGGGGCAGTGAGCCATTTTGTGAATTTGGGGAAGCAGTCTGGTGTGGTCAAGGAGAATGAATTTTCAGAAATTGACTTTGTGAATTCTGACAACCCCACGTGCTAGCTGTGTCTCCTTCCTTCCGCAAGTTATGTACCCTCCTGAGCTTAATTTCCTCATCTCTGAGAAGAGGCTGATCATGTTGTCAAAAAGATAGAAAGGATGTTATGCTAAGGCATTTGGACTTAGTTTATAATCAGTGAAGAACCATTAAAAATTCTTTGTTTAGATCTGTATTTTAAAATAATGACTCGATATAAGTGTCATCTGTGTTAGCTCATGATTTTAAGATTCCGCAGATCAAATTGTACCTCCCTCCTGGATATATATCGGGTAGAGACTTAGTATAATCCAGTCTGAATGAACAATGGGAATTAGCCTCGAACTGTGCCTTGGTGTTATAATGGACTACACATGGTGCTAGAAAATAAGCCCCCAAGGACCCATAAAGAAAATGAATGAATTATTGAGGGCCCTATACTAATTTTATCTCTGGTGTAGAAGTTGAACTATCCATAAAAGCAGTTCTAAAAAGAAAAATAAAGCCCAATTTTCTATTCCGCTGCCATCTTTCCTTTCCATCGTGGTTTCTATTTTAAGCTGTAACTTTCCTAAATCAGATGCTAGAGTTTTAGATGCTGAACGTCAGTAGCTCTGGCATAGCTTGGAGTCTTCCTCAATCTAGGAATGGAACGAAAATGAAAATAGAATTACCAAAAGGGCAGATGCAGTATCTTATATCACTTTTATTATATTATATTTTAGCAGCTGAGACAGGAGGGGAGAATATTATAGAATCAGCTTGCTGCAGTCTCGCCTATAATTATATTTTTCCTTGATAAGGCATTGGCAAGCAGCCCACCAAAATATTGATGCGAAACTTGATCTCCCAGGGCTGTGGAATTTCTCCAGCCCTGGGATTGAGACTGAGAGGTTTTGGAAGCGTTTGGCAGCTGTAGTAAATTCAGGAGCTGGAGGCAAGGAACAATTCTTCTAGCACAAGCCGAAAGTCAATATATTATATAACTACAAAGGAGCACTCCTCACTGTACTTTACATCCTTAATTGGATCTTGTCCAGTCCATGTATTTCCCATGGATGTAATATGTACTTTATGTGCTATTTGCAGAATGGTGGGGGTCCTCTAGAGTTTTCATGGTTCGACATTTAGGGAGGAGTATATTTTTCTGAACTTGTCCAAAATAAGCGACAGTGAAAAATTATCTATGGGGCACACATTATTATGTATTTTGAGTTTTGCTCTCTCTTACTATCTTTTTCATAAGCACCAGTCCATTTTTTTTTCAAAAAAAAGTGAAATTTTTTGAAAATGGTACTGATACAATGTGGACAGGTAGCATCCGTAGAGAGTGCATTGAGGACTACATAATTATATGTAAAGTTATTTTAAATTAGAGCCTGTACAGTTATTTCTCTAGGTGAAAGTGTCCCATGGGACTCCTGGGGTTCAGTTTGACTCTATCAGGAGGCAGCTGGCAAAGTGAAAAGAACAGAAGCTTAGGAACTAGATACATCTGATTTTAAAATCCTGATTGACAGCATTGAGAGCTGCATGAGTTTGGTGAACTTCTGAGTCTCTTTCATCATCTGGAAGCATATGGGAAATAAAATGAGGTTATGTACATGAAGCACCCAACCATAGTTGTCCTGGGAGAATCTTAATAATGTGTTCTTTCCCCCTATTTTTCTCTTTCTTTTCTACCTCAGAATGCAGTTATTTTTGTAAGGGGCTAACATGCCAGGAAATTTACATCACAAATTATCTAGCAAGTAAAGGATCTGGTTACTAATGTTTTAAAAATGACTTCAGGTGTGATTTTTTTTTTAATGTTGCCATCTATTTATACCAAGCTACTCTTATGAACATGATTTGAGATAGCTTTCCAAGTAAGACCAATGCAGGAAGCTTGATTAAATTATAGTAGAGAGAAAAGATAGAGAAACAGGGGCCAAATAGTCTAACCTAGTTGCTATAAATGAGTATAGTATTTGGTCAGGGAAATGCCATTACATGTAAAAACCAAAAAATAATGATTCATCTGAGGAGACAGATTTTTCCCTGGTATTCAATTCTGGAAAAAAAAGGTCTCATTTGGGTAATTTTATTGAGACTATTTGAGACATTCCTGATTAAAACATGTTAGGAGATATTGTTTTTGTTTTATTTATAGTTATTATATTTATATAATAGTTTTATAAATTTTTAGGGGATATACAATGTTTTGATACAGGGATACAGTGTGACTTGATCAAATCAGAGTAATTGGGGTGTCCATCGCCTCAGTAATTTATCATTTCTTTGGTTAGGGACATTCAAATTCCACTCTTTCAGTTATTTTAAAGAGTTGATTGTTGATTATTGTCACTTTGTTGTGTTGTCAAATATTGTTAATTTAGGTAATTATATTTTTGTACCAACTAACCATCCTTATTTTATCCCACCCCACCCCAGACCCTTCCCTGCCTCTGGGAACCTTCAGTCTACTTTCTGTCTCCATGAAACCAATTATTTTTAATATTTATCTCCCACATATGAATAAGAACATGTGAAATTGTTCTTTTCTATATTCTTCATTCACTCCCTAAGAATATAGCTAGAGCAGCTGAGCCTGACCAAGACAGCAGGCTGTATGTACAGAGGCTCTATCCAGACCCTGATGAGATGCCCCACCTCTGAGAATCCACTAGTTTCATAACCAACCCAGAGAGACCCTGTGGTACAGTGGAGATGTCATAGGCTTTGAAGTGAAAACAACCTAGATTCAAACCCAGATCTGCTTTCTCCTATACTAAAAGTCTTGAGCAAATTTGCTTGTATCTTAAATCATAGTAAAAAAGGATCAATGATACCCACTTCTCAGAGTGTCAGTGAACTTTTAATGAAATAAAATATGTATATGCAAAGTTCCAGGTGTGGTGACTCACGTCTATAATCCCAATACTTTGGGAAGCTGAGATAGCAGGATTGCTTAAGCCCAGGAGGAGTTTGAGGTGGCAGGGAGCTATGATTGCACCACTGCACTCCAGCCTAGGCAACACAGCGAGAGTCCATCTTTTACAAAAAAAGATTGTGTGTGTGTGTGTGTGTGTGAATAAGGAGGGGAATATGTCTGTATGATCTGCTTCTGTCTCAAGACTGCCATTGCATTCATTGTCTAAGCAAAGTATTATAGGAATTTGTGCAGTGAACCCCTGGCTAAGGCTCCACACAGCCTTCTGTTGGAAATCCCTCAAGACTCTTCATATCTACCCACTTCTTAACAAATGTTTGTGGCCATACATGTTATGCATACACAAACATGTAGGGCATTAGTTCTTGTATATTAATTGATGAATCATAAAATATTACACCAAAAATTATGCCTATTCTGCCTTGTTTAAAGTTCTGCTTTTTCCACTTAATTCTGAAATTATATTCTACACTGTTGGCTAGCTTGTAAATTTAAAGTTCCTAGTCCTAATAGTAGCATTATCTACTCAACATTTTGTTTGTTTTTTCAACATTAAACATACTTACAAATCATTTTCTAAATAAAACAATTCATCTGTCTGATTTCTGCATCTCCTCTAAATTCACATGGTAGACAGAATAATCTTCCCATAAATAGAGTCTGTTATCAATTTAGGTCACAAGACTGGGACTTGGAAAAAACACATATCGAGTAGAAAAAAGACTTCTCTCTCCTTTTATGTAAAGCTACAACTTCCAGTATAAGAAAAATAAATCTCAAATAAATAAATGAATCTGACAATTAATCAAAGGTGAGATTTTTGCCTGGTGTCCAATTCTGGGGACAAATTTTCATTTGTATGATTTCCTAAGTGCTTTCTTCTCTAGTTCTTTGTTTCTCTAGTTATTTTCTGTTGTTTTATTAACCAAGACAGATCCTCATGCATGTAACTATCTAAATCTCTTAAAGAATTGCTTGTATATAGGCCAGCTGCAATGGCTCATCCACTTTGGGAGGGAAAGGTAGGAGGACCAGCTGAGGTCAGGAATCCAACCCCAGTCTAGGAAAAAGCCAGATCTCATCTCTACAAAGACTTTAAAAAATTAGCCAGGCATGGTAGCATGTCCCTGTAGTACCAGCTACTCAGAAGGCTGAGGCAGAAGGATCACTTAAGCCTAGGAGTCGGAGGTTGCAGTGAGCTATGATCATGCTACCACACTCTATCTCAGAGTGTCAGTGAACATTTAATGAAGTAAAATATGTATATGCAAATTCTCACAAAAAAAGAATTATTTGCATATAATATGTAATAAAATTTCTTGATAATTTAAATCCCTTAAGAATCTGAAGATTGTATAATACATTATATATTATATTATTTATCATGCATTATAAAAATATATCAGCATATTGATGACACTTTATGTCAGAGTGTAATGACAATGAAAATCAAAGGAGTGATAACAGACCTTTGATAAAAGTATATCCTTCTTATCCCCGGGGCTCCAGTTCTTCTAGGAAAGGAGAAACATGTTTCCATATTTGTTTTTTCATCCTGAACATATCCCTAGTGTTGTTAGGTTAAGATGGGCTACTACAGCATACTGAAAGTATTCTAAGCAGTTATTCAACTTTTTTTGCATTGGTTCTATATTTACTAACAACCAATCTAATGACCACCAATTCATTCCAAACTGGAAAAGCAGTGTCTCACAACTTCAGTATGGAAGTTAGTAGTAGTTGTCAGTGTTGTGTAGATTATTGTGACCCAACTTTCTCAGTACAAATGATCCCATAATAATTAACAGATTCTGGACCCCTCCTAGACACCTCATATATTGTCAGGTCCAATTCAAAACAGTGTTATTATTCATTATCCCCATTCGATATCCTTGTAGCTTTCCCATTTTACAACCAAAAATCTTCAGAAATGAAAATCTGTACTATTATGCCATATCTATGCAAGATGATATTAAAAATGTTAGTGCTGTTAGATTTTGAAAGTATTTTGAGACTTGGCCATATTTCAAGTGGGTTTTTGGTACCTTTAGACTTTCAGAGAGCAACAGGATAGTTGAACATTGAAAGTCCGTCTAACCGAATTTGGAAGGTTCTAAACATTTTTCCACAAAAAGATAAGAAAGTTCTGGCCTCCTGATTTTAGCATCTGTAGGAAGAGGTTTATTCTACAGTTCCATGGGAGGGACTAACTAACCTAGAATTATGGGAAAAAATAAATTTCTCTAAGGTGTAAGTCTCAAATGAAGATGAGTAAACAAGTTTAGATTTGATGACCTTGCATATAGCATAAACTGAAATTTAACAAGTTACCTAAGTCTTATACCAAAATGTATGCCATATAGTCTAAGCAAATTCTGGTGAAATGCCTGAACAGTTTGTGTTCTAAGTAGCTGAATCTAAGATATAGCTTATAGTTGCCTTTGGGGAAATACTGGTTTGTCTGTAAGAAATGCTGTAAGAAAATTTAAACAGCTTTTGAGGATTATACATGATGCTTAAACATTTTACTTTTAGGTAGAAGTCATACTACAACTTTTTTTTTTTAACCACAGGCACCAATTTTTAGACCTAAAGAACTATCCATCATATACACAGAAATAGATATATGCTAAAGGAGAAAATAAGTGGTCTGGATATTTGAAGTCACTCAAGAAAGATACTTATATTTCAGTTTTTTGAAAGAGAAAGTATAATAAAATTGCTCTAGATTTATGACAGAAAAAGAGCACCGTGTTCAAGATAACAATCTGTAGGGCTAAATATGTAAAAGTAGAACCATCTGGTTTATATCAAATTCCGTAGATAATACATAGTCTTTTACATCACAGAATTTTTAATTTTTAATGTAGCTCAAGATCTATTTTTATGGATAGGTGAAGTGACAGTATGTGCAAGTTAATGAAAATGTTGAACTAGATTTCGTATTTCTGTCTTTGTCTATTCATAAATAGATATCAGATTATGTTTGTGGTAATGTCTATCTCTTTGGGACCATATGGGAGCAGAAGAAGCTCTAATTATTAATCATCATAGTAACATAACTGCTCACATAAACCCCACTTGGTTCCAGATGCTATTCCAAACCTTTGTTTTTATTCACTTATCTTCTGAATTAATATAGTAGGTTATTATCTCGCTATTTCTCTTCTATTAGCACCCTCATTTTACAGATGAGAAAACTGGGCACAGTTATTATGTAGTAATGCAGCTTTTAGTATACTGATAATCACTGGTGCTACAGTTCATAAAGAATGTAATTTCCCTTTGGGTGATCCCCCCCGTGACTGTATCTGCAAAGAGAGGGATCTGAAAACATAATGATGATGAGTGGTATAACTGCTGAGTATATAATTGAACTTTGGAAATTGGCCAGACTTCTTCCCAGCCAAATGGACTCACCAGCTGGCTGGGTGCTACAGTGTTTCCCCAAAAATAAGACCTACCCAAAAAATAAGCCCTAGCAGGATCTCTATGCATTTGTTAAATATAAGCCCTACCCTGATAACAAGACCTAGTGATGGGCATGGCTATGCAGCATATCTGCAGCGCCACGCCTTGCATTTTGGCGTGGAGCAGTAAAGGAGACTACAATACCTTTTATCTGCCATAGCTCCTTTCTCCAAGCCATTGGCACTTGCGCAGGTATGTGTGGTAACCGGGGTCACAGGCATCCTATTGCGCACATGCGAACAGCTAGGGGAAAGGAGTTCACGCATCACTAGCACCAGCCCCACAAAGGCCGCTCACCCTATCAGGTTCCAGAAGAATATGACTTAACTGTATTTGAATAAATGTAGATTGTTGCATTATACTTAATAAAAATAAGA
>CAUYQV010131585.1:0-62789 GCA_963574575.1 Galagoides demidoff
TGTACAATCTGATGTATATTTGCTTATCACATTAACATGTGTCCTTACAAAGATACACATTGATATTTTAACAAATCATAGGAAAATGTAGAAAAAGTATCATTTTGATTTTATATATTAGGTATTAAAACATACTGCCAGGGGTACAAGTGAAACTCTCCAAGAGTAGAATCAGAACGTTTTAAAACAATAACTGAGAAAATGACATGAAGGCTGTGTTGATCAGTTTGATGGAAGTATTTTGGACTGCATGTGAAAACCCCACAATGTACCCCAGAAGTGCATTAATGTACATAGTTACCATTCAATAAAAAAATAAAAATAAAAATAAAAATAAAAGCGAAATTAGAGTGTCATTTTCAAAGTGCCTCATAGATCAAGGACTATGAAAAAGACTACACAAATCTATGGGTGGTAGTTATTTATATGTTAAAACAGCAAAAATATTTCAGAGAAAATTTTTGACACTATGAAGACTACAAAACACCTGGCAATCTCACGAGGACATAGATTCTGATGAAGGGGATCAGAAACGTGCCTGTAATTCTGAATTCTAAGAAGCTCCCCGATGATTTCATGCTGGTAACTGCTGGTCCAAGGACCACATTCTGACCAGCGAAGGCACGATGGTAAGGGGACTAGAATTGACATCTAACCCCCCGACCCAACCTGAGGCCACGCACTGTCACTTAGCCGTGGAACCATGCACAGGTCTCTCCCCTGAGCTCTAATTTCCTCTGGGTAAAATGAGAATATCTACTGCACATGTTTTAAATGTTAAGATGAACAAAAAAATTATTGGACGTCTTTATAACAGTGTCTAACACATTGTTGTTAAAGCTAACTATTACTATTATAGGATGTAAATACTGAGTTGGACCAGATGGGTTCTAGAAGCCACATTGTGTAACCCATAAGCTACAGATCAAGCCACGTCCTCCCTTGAAATCAAACTGTCACCTCCTACGTTACTGACTAGCTGACTTTCCATGACAAAGCAAAGACATGGTAAGTGTTAACTGGCAAGAACACAGCTCATTTGAAACTTCAGAAGATAAATCATCACGAATCCTCCCATTTATCCATAAAAAGTTATTAAATGGCTAAAGTCTGTGCCAAGAGAGTTTATGAAGTCAATCTGTACACAGCAGGGCCACTGTCACTGTGTTTATTTTTATCACTTTTTGACACCAGTCCTCCATCAGGCATGATGATTAAACCTACAACCTTTCATTTGGTAAAACAGGAAAGGTAATTGCAGGAGCTGCAATTGCATCACCAAAATGCATCTCGCTTTACAAAATAAATATACTGCCTTCGCCTCGCATTCATCTCCCAGCAGGGGGCTATTATACAGTGACAAGATTCTGTTTCAGGAGCATTATCTTTGAATAATTACCTGCTCCTTCCCTCCACGGGATGCTGGTCCTGCAGAAGCTCTTATAATTTGGTATATGGTAGTATTCACCGATAGCACCTCATTACTGGGGAAAATGTCTTTTTCCACCCCTATAAAAGTGAAGGTAAAGGTTACCCACATGGTGAATTAAGCTGTGGTTTAGTTCGTGTGCAACCCAGTGCCAGGAGGTTCCCCACTCCTCCCTGCACCACTTATCAACAAAGGGAGTCTGTGGGCGGCTCCGGCTGGTTTCACGGTACAGAATTGGAAGGGGAAGGGTTCCTCCATGCTGGGCTCTCCTGCCTACTTCTCTATCATAAAGTCACTCATTCCTAGAGATGGGAGCCGCGGGCGGCCTGCAGCATGTCAGGGCTGGGCAGAGAGAATGCGCAGACGCCCACTGAAGTCCTCTCCCTTTCATTTTATTCTACCTCAGTTTTTCTTTTGGTCTCAACCCATGACCAACTCCAGGTGAGTTGTCTCCTGAGTCTTCATTCTCCTCCCTTCATTTGCCTCATTTTCTGCGGAAGGGCAGACTATTTCTGAACGTTTTCAGATGAACACTTCAAGGCACAGAGCAGGAGACAAAAAGAATTGTAGTTTTTGGAGTCCAGAACATAAATGTTTACCCAGCACCGGGCGGGTAACACAAGGAAGTAATGCCATTTGCTTTCAGTAGAGCAAAGATTTTCAAATTTGAACAAGAGCAAAAAGAAGCCAGCAGAAACATCTTACTCCAAATGAAATCACAAATAGATCTTCACTAAATAAAACATACATAAGTGAATTTTACCCAGAAGAAATAGAGGGTGGAGTGATGAAAGCCCGATGAGCTCAGATTTCTTCTGACTCTCCGGGATTGACCTAGGAAGATCTCCAAGTATCCTGGTAGCTCTGGGTCATTCTGAGCAAAGCCCTGGGACCATACCTATGAGGTATCACTACTTTAAATAGACTGGGGTCAGGGTGTCATGTTGAGTCACTCCAAAGGAATGCTTACAAAATGTGTTCTGTTAGCTGTTTTAAGCGATGAGGTATTTTAAAATGAGGTTTAAAATGGGCCCAGAGCACTAAAGTGTGTAAAAAAAAAAAATCAGCCCTTTAAAATGTTCCATAATCAGACTATTTACTACACTGCCCTAATGATCTCACCTAATGTGAGGGAGAAAGGTCATTTGTTAATTTTCCATTTTTAAATCATCTTTCTCCCTTTAAGTCTATGCTATGTGAAGGTTAAGTGGGATTACAAGAGATTTCTTTACATCTTTGAACTCTAATGACTCACAGGTGAACCTACTGCCCGTCCTTAGATGAAAGTCACCAGGAGACCTGGGTTTTATAATCTCATAGAATCATCTTGCCGGGATCTGTAGGGAAGTGTCCGTGAAGGAGTAAGCCTTCTCCAAGAACAACAACAAGGTTTCTCTATGTGCAATGAGAAATAAAAGAGAAGTGGACCTTGGATACCTGGGCAGGAAGAGGAAATTAATTTCAGTATAAGAGAGTCTGAGACTTGATTTCATTTCAGAACCTGCTTTAGGACTTTCAGTGAAAACAGCACACAGTTATCACCCCGGAATCATCTAAGAGGGAACCTCTGAAACAGTCTGCAGGCTGCTCACCATCCTGTTACAATTGGCTCTCTGCCACATGGGAGCGAATTAAACCAATACACAACAGATTGCATTTTTTCTCAATTTTATAAAAAAAGTTATATGAAGTTATTTTTAAACGGCAAGATTAAAACATAAAATTTAAATGAAGAATGACATCCATCCTAATACTGTTAACAATTGTCAGGGATTTCCAAAAATTGCTTATTATTAATGAATTTAAATTTTGTCTGCAAAATGTAAACATAATCTATTCTTAATTAGAGACAAGAAGCATAAATAATGATGAAAATTCCAAAATGGTCTGTAATTGACTTTGGTGTTAGGTCAGAACTCCAGGAAAAACACGCACACACACACAAAACTCCCTGACCTCGCTCCAGATTTAAGTTTCTTTTCCCAGATCACGACTAGGGAACCTAGAACTAAACCTGTGGATGGAGAACCTATAAATAAAAGAAAGATTTCCATTCATGGCTCTCTAACTACGTAAGAACCCCTGCTTTGAATCAGTCCTGTAACTCTTTGTCCACAGTCTCTCATTTAAAGTGGGAGACTCTGGATTCATCTGTGCACTGATGTAGTCATTGATCTCACAGTCATTGATAATTCTTCACTCTTAGTTGAGAACTTTCTAGAGTCTACAAACACAAAGAAAAACACCCCTACTCATGGAGCCAATAGTAAGAGGGACTAACTTCAGTGGAAAATCATAGCAAAGGGATGTCTGTGTAAAAGTGTGCACGTTTCCTTACAGCAAGGAAGGGGCTATGATCACATCTATGGCTGAGGTTTGATTCCCTAAAGCATACAAGGTGTCGATGGATATTCTTGGCAGAGAGAACAGCACACACACCAACCTGGGTTTGAATAATATTGAAGGAAATAAGCATGAATGACTTTATACAGACAGAAAGAGAAAAAGATATTGGTGCTGGGATAATGATGATATCACCATCATGAGGCTGGGGAGAAAACTAAATGAGATCCGTCAAGCACTCAGCTCAGTGCCTAGAACTCTGTAAGGGCTCAGTAAATGTTAACTACTATCACTATTCTGTCTAATATTAGGAACACTGCATAAGAACACAAGTTTAATCATACAGTTAAATTCTTGCATATGGGGAAAGCTAATTCAATCAACACTTAAGCCTCTAGTAACTGATCTATGCACCATGCAGGCAAGAAAACACAAGTCATAGAAAACAGAGCCTCTGCCTGCTTACTTATGTACCACTGTCTTACTGTATTACAACACTTCCTCCCTTTGCTTTATTTTTCTACTATATTTCTTGGCTCTCAAACAACCTTGGCCTTTGACCTGAGGGTGCATATCATCACTTCAATCTCTGCTGCCTCTGGCTTATTTCGTGTCTGACCCAGGCTTGGGGGATAACCATCCAAACGTTTCCATTTCCTTATTTCAATTATCCCTTCAAACTTTAATTTGTCATTGCCAACAGTCTCATTTCCTTTTGACTAAGATAAAGGCCTGCCGTTTCCCAGGAGAAGTATTTTGGAGACTAAAATTTTGGAACAAGCTTTCTTTTTGTATTAGCTTCATTCCAATGCATAAGACTGAAAACCTCCTGTCTCCAAAGTCTTGTGAAGAGATGGACAACACCATTTTAAAAGGTGGAATAAAAATCCTAGGGTCTGAGGACTCATTTCACTGGGTATGCAAAGTTCATCTTAGGCTTAACATCAATCTAGGGTGGATCAGCTTCCTTATCCCTTTTTCAGTGATGAAAAATAATAGTCAGGAGGGTTCTAACTCTGAATTTCTATAACCAAAAGTCTAGCTTTTTGAGGACTGTGAAAGTAAGGCTCAAGGTATAATGGTTTCATTTTGCAGGGGGCTCAGGTGAGAAGTGACATGCTGTATGATAAAGAAACAAAAATAGAAACACTGAGGCTCCAGGATATCTATACCCCTTTGGGTTAGAACAATTTATCTAGAAGCTGAAAATGTGGTGGACACTTTAATTCCACACATGCTGAAGGAGTGGAAGGATGCTAGGCTGGGGGCACCCGCTTGTACAAAGCTATTTATCTGAACAGATATTTTCCTGCTAATAGCTCAGAGGAACATTTATGATATTAGAATCCTGAAACAGAAAGCTGCCAGGACATAAAGGTGTCAACAGTCCTTTGGGAGATTACCATAAACAGAAACAGGCTTCACTTTGCACCATGATATGAAAAAGTATTGAACGACAGCACCTGTCCCACTTTCCCAGATAATTAACTTCTTATTCTTTTGGAGAGAAAAAGTAGAAAGTCAATGACAGGGCACAGAAACTCACTGTTCTGGACTTTCTGCACAGACCCAGCTATGGTCCTTCAGTATCAATTGCTAACGAGACAGACATGTTTACCACAGAGCTAATGGTAATTAATTTAATCTCTATATTTTAATGGGTGGGAATTCTTGGCCCTGGGGAGGAAATAGGTGATATATATTTGTGAAAATTTTGCAACATCTGAAATTCCAACCAAATTGATTAAGATGATTCTCTCTTTCAATTCCAACGTCCATCAGGCACATTTCCCATGGTGCCAAGGGACACTGCCATGGCGCCAGGTACTTCTGAGAGTCACCCAAAGGGAACTTGAGTTGAGGATACATTTCCTTTGTAATTACTGGGATATTGTCATTTTCGTGATTTTTCCTGGCATAGCAATATCTTCTAGAAATACTTCTATAGCCTCCCTTGGGTCATGAAGATGTAAGACCAGAGATGAAGTCACAATACAACTTACAATGTGCAGCCCATACATGGAAAGTTGAGGGAAAAACAATTTTGAAGCATACAGAGCTACTTACAACAGATGTGTAAAATTATAATTACATCATATTCTAGATCTTGTGATGTTTATGGTATTTGCTACAAAAATGTAATTTGTGTTGATTGCCTTTTCATCCTAAATCAGTGTTCACCTTAACTAACTCTGTACTTGCAATTTTGAATTCACTTTATTAAAAAGAACTCCCGAAATGTAGGCCCTGCAAAATATGAATCTACTTACCTATGTTATCCAAAGACAGTTATCCAGAAGTACAATGTGGGAAGAGGAAAACATTTGCAGACCATAACATTAAAATCTTGTAATTATGTTCATGGTCCATTTAAATAGAATAATGGAGCAAATGATGGAACAATAGTGTATATCATGCTTGGGCAAATACTTTAATATAGCATGTAACCATTAAAGACAACATAGCAAGACTATATCATAACATGGAATAAGTTGTAAGATCGCAAATATAGACCAAAAGTAAGATATAAAGTTGTGTTTAAAAACTAGTTTCCACTACTTTAAAATGAAGCCAGGGGAAAGGCAACATGAAACTCATACTTTAGCTAATCTCTGTTTTATGCCTATAGTTCAAAGGCTATCAGTGAAAGAATTTCTAATCTTACTCTCACATTATCCATGCAAAGTCTTTAAAACTACACAGGAATACATAGTTTACTCAGAAACAGATTCCATTTGTTTGTTTCTGGTTGTTTGAATTGGGGTTCTGCCATTTTCTTCCCAAAGACTCTTGACTAAAATAGATGTTGTGTAATTTTGTTATGTGCTCAGCACTGTGATTAACGACAAAGGAATTAAAAGCTGGAGCTCTTTCAAGATAGAGAAACCAAAGAAAAGCTCTATCTATGTCCAACACTGGGAATTGCTATGAAACGTGACTTGGGACCTGTAATGCTGTCTCTTTTTGCTGACAAGACTCTTTGACCCATAGTAGGCATCAGCCATCGTCTCTTGAATATTTTCCAAATCTACTGCCTACATTGAACAAATAATATCATATATTCTCACTAAAAATAATTTTCCTCAGGATAGCTAATTTGCAGCATGAAAACAAACTCCTTGTATTCAACCAGAAGCTATAAGCAGCATGCACAGAGAAAGAAAATGACAGCAACCCAGACTATTTTATTAAATGCAAGAGAGCTCCTTCCTCATGTCATGTTATGTTGCCAGTATAACCACTGCATTCCGAGAATGAACAAGCCAATGAACAGATGCTGAACAAATAGTTACAGGCCCAGGGGCTGGGCCCTGGATCACTCAAATCAATAACCGATAGTTACTGATGCTTCATGATCAATTAGCTTCATGACTGCCTCCTCAGGTCACATACCCAGCCACACTGTTTGAAATCTTTGATAATTTAACCCTACCCCATACATTCTCAAGATAAATATGAATATGCACCAGCCAATGTTAAAATAATAATAATGCCTAACATATGAAAAACACTGATAGTATTTCTTTATTAAATTTTGATACTTGCTAATAAAATACCTCATTTTTACATGTTAAGATGGCTCTCCTTAAAACTATTCCAACTAAAGCTTGATTAGCATACAAATTGAGATTATTTCTCTACTTGTTCCTATAATCCTATTATTCCTAGAATGCCAGGCTGTACTTCCATTTAAAGAGGGAATCTTTCCTTTTCTCCAAAAGCAAACCTTTGACCTCTCAGCACCTCCCTCACCCGTCTTCTCAATTCCCCAGGTAAGGTCACTCGGCCTCCTCATTGTAAAGCCCCAGAGTCGTATCTCCATCAGAGCCGCCACTACACTCTGTGTACAAACTTACATCTTACTCTTTTCTGCGCTGTGTCTAACTCAGTATCTGTGATAATACCACATTTATCATCGGAGTGGAGGCCCTTCCCATGGACAGATACTAAAACCTAAAGTGTAATAGAACAAAGGTCATCCTCTTCCAAGAGTAAAACAAGACTGGAAATTATTTTCTCTGCTTGAGCTTTCATTGTGTTTCTAATTATCCTAATAAGAAACTGCAGTGGCAAATTCTCATGACTTAAAATAAAATGATCCTGAGCTTGGTCCATTTTGCTTTCATTGTTAACTAGAATCTTGTGAGCAATTTTTGTTTTAAAAAATGAAGTGCAATCAAAAGCTACATAAAGTAGATATCACGAGGTATCACGGGTATTCCTATATTTGATTATTATTTGGATAATTTACTTTGCTAACTACGGCACATAGTTAAATTATATCTAGCTCAAAATATGTTCCTCAACAATCTCCTAGGATATCCAGAAGTCTTTGTCTGGTTTTATGCAGTGGTTTCTAATCACTGCCACCTTTGTTGACACTATGAAGTCCTTTTAGAATCTGAAAGGTGAAAGAAGCCTTGGACCCTTCCTCTATAAAATACTAAAATGGTCTTAGGATACTTGTAGCATTTTCAGAGGTTCCTGTGGCTTAATACCTAAACAAAAACCTGCAGAACTGCATGAATTCCAGGCTAAGAATTCTTGGATAGAAGAGTCCCCAAATCCCTCACTACAGTGCGAATTATTCTCCTTAAGGAAACACATCACAGAGTAGTTCTCAGAAAACTATCCGTGAAGTCTGATCGCAGAGGTAAGAATTATGAGCAGTTGAGAAACACAAAAGAACATTTCTATGAAACAGAGAGACCCCAGCACCCATCCTCAAATCCTTCAAAATCACATTGGAGATCTATTTAAAAAATACAGAGTCCCACTCCTACCTTTGACATTCACAAGCTGGGATGAATGATTAACCTGAACAGACATACTGTATTCTTTCAGATTTCTGTGCCTCCTGATGGGATCTCCTATCTTGGAAATCTTTGCCCTTCTCCAAAAGCAAACCTCTGACCTGTCAGCACCTCCCTCACCCACCTTCTCAATTCCCCAGGCAGAGTCACTCGGCCTCCTCACTGCGCAGCCTGGGAGTCATATCTCTAGCAGGGCCTTGACTGCACTCTGTATACAAAGTTACGGCTTATTCTTCTCTGCACTGCGTCTAATTCAACTGTGATGGACGTGTCTTAGTCCATTCAGGATGACATAAAAATAACATAGACTGAGTAGCTTATACAAACAGAAATGTACATCTTAAGGTTCTGGAAGATGAGCAGTCCAAGATCAAGGTACTGGCAGAGTCTATGTCTGGCGAGAGCCTCTCTTTTGCTCACAGTATTACACCTGCTCTCTGTGTCCTTACATGGTGGGGGGACTGAGCAAGCTCTCTGTGAGGACTCCACCCTCATGACCTAACGACCTCCCAAAGACCCTATACTTTGCAATATCATTAACTTGGGGGCCAGTTTTCAAAATATACATATGGGGGGCATAAACATTCAGACCATGGTAATACGCATCACTCAGCACACATAATGGGGAAATTCATTTTCTGGATAAATGCCTGTGGCGGAGGAAGGTTTGATTTCCACTAAGGGGCTGTCATGAGCTGAATAATGTCCTCCCAATATTTGTGTCTACCCGGAACCAAAGGATGTCACTTTATTTGGAAATAGGATCTTTCCAATGTAATGAGTTAAGGACTTGGAAATATCATCCTGAATTTAGGGCGGGCCCCAAATCCAATGACTAGTATCTTTATAGAATAGAGGAGGAAAAGATGTAGCCACAGGCAGAGGCAGAGAAGACGCCCACACAGAGACAGTGGCTGATTTGAAATTACCACTCTCGGAGCCAAGGAATGCCAGGAGCCTCCAGAATTTGGAAGAGGGAAGGGAGGGAGGATTCTCCCCCAGATCCTCCCGGGGGTGTTAGCCCTTCTGCCACCTTGATTTTAGACTTCTGATCTCCTGAACTGTGAAAGAATAAACTCCTGGTTTTCAGACCACACAGTGTGTGCTCATTTGTTTCAGCAGTTGTAGAAATCTGACAAGGGAGGAGGTCAGGGGTATCTCAGCTGGGGATCACCACCTAGCTCAGAAGGAAGAGGCTCTTCAAAAACAGGTTCTTCAGAAAGACACTCTGCATAAGAATGAGTCTGGGAGGGCATCTGAGGACAAGCACTTTCTGGGGGGTGTTCCCTGGCCCCGGTCTGTACAGCCTTTGGACAAAGTGCGGTGGTTTTACTACTATTCTCAATTTGGCTAATTGGTCCCCAAGCAGTTACCCCCCTTCTCAGAAGTGTCCCTTCCTATGGTACCTATGAAAGCCCAAACAAAATCATGGTTATGAGGCTGACAAGCCGTTGGCTAAGCAGCCAATCAAATGGGAAGTCTGCGCAGTGAAAATATCCCAAAGAGATAATACAAGCAATTCTTCAATTCAATAATGGGAAACATGCTCAAAATGCACTTACTCAGAGCCATCCCCCAAATCTGAGTTTCATTAATGAGAAAAACATAATTCTGGAAATTCCCTTCCCCAGAACCTAAGATAATACGTGTAGAAGAAAAGACAACAGTGTATGCGAGGGGGACAATTAATTCGTGCACTTGTAACAGAACTAAACAGTATTTTATTATGGTAAAATATTATCATGGTTATTCCAAAAACCATGGCGAAATATATTCCATCGCATTATTCTTCAAACTATAAATTACCTAGGAATGCATATGAAAACTCAGAATGCACTTCAGCCAATTATCTTCTACATAGAACAGAACATCATTCCCCTGCATGTTGCCAGAGTCAGAGTGTGGCTAAAGCTGCTCACTGCTCAAAAGCTCCTCCCTCTCGCTTCTTCCCTCCCCCTCATTCTTTCTTCTCTCTGCACCCCTGGCTCCCCACCTCAGCCTCACTTCTTGCCAGTCTTCTTTGCCAAAGCAGTGGGCAAAGACCCTGTGAAACCCTAAGTTCTGTTCAACTTTGAAACACTCCCTAAAGCCCCTTCTGCGCAGGAGGAAGTAGGTCAAAGACAACACGTACCTCCCCCGGTGCAGGACTCTGCCCCTTATATAACCCTGCAGAGCGGTGATTCCTACATGACTACAACAGCGGAATTCCCCAGGGAGCTCTGAAAGGCCTCGTTGCCCAGGCCATACTGCAGACAAATCGAATCAGGTGGGAACTTGGCAAAGGTATTTAGTGGTATTTAGAAAATACTTCCACAAACTGAGTGTCCTCATGTCCTCCATAAATTCATTGAAGGACAAAGCTTGAGGACGAAATTTGCATAGACCACTTTCTCCTGTTCCCTCTGGCCATCTTCCCTGGGTTCTCATTTGGTTCATTTTTGGTACTCAAATCTGGCCAAATGCCACCTCCTCAGAGAGGTTCCCTGATCACCACAACCTGAGCAGCCCCCAAAGTCACCTTGGTCATGCTGTCACGTAATCTTCAGTGCCTTTTCACAGCACCACCAAAGTTACGTGCTTTCTGGTTTAACTTCTCTTCCAAAACCCACTAGAAGCTCCAGCCTCGTTTAGTATTCTATTATCAGCACCTAGAATAGTTCTAGGCCCATAGCAAAATCCCAAAACATACGTGGTGGCTGGATGTTTTCTCTGTTAAATTTTGTGTCCTTGAAGTCATTTGTATGTCATCTATTTAAATCTTGGTAATCTCTTATAATTGCATCAAAGTTAACAAAAATTCCACATATACTATTTTAATTGTATATTTACTAACCACAACATTAGAGAGAAAACAGCAGTCATGATAACTCCATTTTTACAGACAACCAAATTTAGGGTCCAAAAACTTTTTTTAAAAAAAGCAAAACTCTCCAGAGTCACACCAACAGTAAGTGGTGTGAGAACACCTGCTCCCTGAGGGTGTCAGGCTGAGAAGCACCGGCTCTTTCAATCCTGCACCCTGGGAGGTGCGTGTCCTCACAGTCAGCAATGGGCTGACTCATCACACACCTGTAGTCACCGAGGGAAGGCACAGACCGGCAGCATGTGTGAGTCTCTCTGCACAAATGACACTCATAAACGGCATCTCCAGGGACTGCACCAGTGAGGTAACACTTGTGAACAGGGTGGACAGTGTCAGAATCTGCTGATGGTTTCACTTCACACTGTCAGGCAGTCCCAAAACTCCAGGCCTCCTAACACATCCAAAATCTCATTTGCTAAAAAGCCTTACCTGAAGGCTACAATCCCTCTGGATTTCTCCTTTTATACAGTGGAATTATCCAGAAGGCTGTATCTAGCATCAAGTGTGACTTGCGCCACGCAGGCTCTGCTACCGCCTCTTTTATAATAACAATAAACTCCACTCAGTGGGCAAGGTCTAGGCACCTGTCTCACTATTGCCACCATAATTCAACAGTAGATTAACCACGCCCAGAGTTCCAGCAAATTAGAGGAAGCAGTGTGAGAGAACTTTCCAGGCACCATATACCAGATACTTTCTTAAATTATACTCCTTTAAACCTCCTTTGGTTAACAATTGTGTAATGCGGGGCTTTGGGAAGAAATTCTGGCAAAAGGAGTAAACATTCTCATAGAGGACTTTCTCCATGACCTCGGAATACTTGCTGTTTCATACCAAGGACCGTCCAAACCCTAAATGGCTCACGATGGCACTACCACAGACCATTCGGTATTATTTACCAGCATCCACATGGCACGAATATTCTGAGCTGCAAAGAGGCCAAAATTATTTAAAAATTTAAATGGGAAGACAAAGAATCCTGCCCTTGCTCCTTTACCCAAGTAATAGGCATCACATGAGAAATAAATATTTGTGGAGACCTAAAATCTCATCCATCTCAGTTATTATGCTCCAAATGAAAGGATGCCATGACGGAAGAGTGTGTTACTCTCTACACCAGACCAGACGCTTGGTGGGAGGGAGTCATCAGATCTCTGTCTGTCCGTGTAGCTACGTGAAACCAGACAGAACATCATGTGTGCTGTGACCCCGAGTCAGAAATGACAGGTATAGTGTCCACGAGATGATGGATAAAATATAGGAGCCTAAAGAGTCATAACACAGAGTCAAGGTCACTTACGACGAGAGAAATGGAAGGAAGGGAAGGTAGACTTACAGAGCCAAGTTCAAAGTCACGAGATGGGTTTGCAGCCATTTTACTTACTCTGTGACTTACTTGCTGGGTCACACGCTGGCTATGCGGAAGCCAGAGGATGTCAGGGTCTGCTCACCCCCACCCCAATAACCCACTAGCTCACCTCCTGCTGTGAGATGATCCTCTCCCCTTGAAAACACGCAGCTTTGTGCATACAGACCCAACATCCACACAACATGATCCTCACAATCCTAATCTGGCTTCTAAAGGGTCGTCATTTAACACTGTGCTGACATGAATGACTTCGAATAAAACAAACTGGATTTGCAAATCTTTTCTCACATTCTATCACAGGTAAGTGAATGTGATAGGCGGTGCAGAGAGGCACAGGAGAGGAGGCTGAAGCATTTGTCTTGTTCATGGAAACATTATCTTGGTACATCTAGGTGCATTAAACTTGGTCTCTAACCTGGTGTTTCCATGCCATCTTTGCAGTGTAACTACAATCTGTACTTACAGCGCAGTTACTACACATGCCCTTCTTACTAAATGTTAACCTCCTCAGACAATTATTAGAAGAAATCACCACAAAGAAGTTTCTCTTTTCTGTTTCAAACCAATCAACCCAGCAAAGAGGAAGAAGGGGCAACATAGTTGCCCCCAGGCCACCTCTCATCACTTTCTTAATCTTTATACCTCATCAAAAGTGGGTTTACTTCCTGTTCTTTACACAACTTATTCCCTTCTTAACTCAGTCTCTGGCCCTGGTCTTCTCTCTATCTGGAATGCCCTTTGTAAATCATCGTCTGTCTAAAGCCCCTCACCTCCTCAGGTCCTGCTTTGTTCATTTCATGAAGCCATATTTGTGGCTATCCTTTTAGGTATTTATCATACCTAAATAGAGCAAATAATATCTCCCTCCCCTGATCTTAAGCCACTCAAATCCCTTCTCCCAACACGTGTCACATCTATCACAAATGCTCAGCACCAGGGTTAGTGGACTTTTTCTGCAAGGGGCTACATAGTAAATATTTCAGGCTTTGTCAGCCACACACTCTCCATGATAACTGCTCAACTTTTCCATTATAGCAAGAAAGCAGCTGCGTGTGAACTGAGCATGGCTCTGTTCGAACTGAACCTTATTTACAAGCAATGCAAACCTACTAGCCCCGGTTTCCTGACCCCTGGCTTAGAACAAACATACGTGATAGAGTGATCAATAAACATTAGATTAATTAAATATGATAAGCAAGATAATTGATGAAAATGACACCATTGCTGTCTATATGCCATAGTCTGAGTACATACTAAGTGACCACATTCATTGTGCAATGGGCCCTATGAATTTTTAACTATGTCTTGTATATACAAGAGGAAAATGGTAGGGTTTTGATCAGCTATATGATTCTAAAGGCTGGACAAAAGTGGACACTCGGACTCACTGACTTTCCCTTAACACAAACATCTGTCAAGGATATGATCCCATGAAAATTATGGATGGGAACCAGCCCAGATTATTTCCCACTCAAAGTATGTGTTTTGCCTGTTTTACTGCATAAAATCAGGTAAATAATTGCCACAGCATTACACCACAATCTCCATTATGATTTTAGTATTGTGATAGAAATAAATAAATAATTTTAGTAACAAAATTGTCATAGGTGTCACACGTGTCATTTTAAACCTGCTTAAAGAAATTGAATTTGAATTCATGTCCAATATTCTATTTTCATTTCAAACAGATTTTGAAAATATCTGTTGGAGGCTTTACTAGGAAGTTTCCTTAGCCAAAAAATTTCACCGATCTTCCATTACCACATAAAAATGATACAAATGTAATAAAAAGTCTATTTATTTGAATCGATTCCTATCTTTGGTACAAAATGTTTCATTATCATAGATAAAGACTACTGAGGGGAGCATGAGAAACCCTTCTGTCTTACTTGGTAGTGACACAGTTTTCTGGATTATGCATTAGAAAAATTTCAGGTAGTTCAGAAATCATGTTTATTATTTTCTACTGAATTATTTACTATTATCTTTTAAAAATATAAAGAATTGTTAAATTGAGCTTTTGAGTTTTTTTTTTCTCTCTGTTCTGTTGGGTATAAAAATAGCAAGAAGACAGTTAAGATAAAGTGAAAGAAAAGCTATAATAAAAATAAATGAATACCCCCTGCGGAGGGGAGGCCCCGTGTGAGACCTCTTCGGTTTAACATGGCTCGTTCCCATTCTATTCAGCAACACACTTCCATATTATGTCTTTAGCTGGTACATTCTCTTGCATCATATACCCGAAGGATTAATACTGGGTTTAAAGAAGACCTTCAAGTAGACCACCAATTCTGACCACCGTCCCCTGGGGCCACTTCTGTGTGGATACACAATGTCTCAACACACAGAAGTCCAAGTGCAACGTGAGGATGTGGAGAAAGGATGAGGGAAGCACCCCACTTGGTTCTCCCTTGTTCTTTTTGTCTCGGTATTATCTTTAATAAAGTCATAATAAATAACAACTACATTTTGGGGGAAATTTGTGATAGAATGCATACGAAGTTTAAGACATTCTATTAAACTTTTGTGGATATAAAGAAAGTAATAATAAAAAGGCTCCTTTGCTTGGCAATGGAGCGTGTGACACCCATGTCAGTGAGCACCGTCAGTTCAAAGCCTGCTCAGAACTCAAATATAGATATTAATGAAAAAGGATGAGTTAAATTATTTTGCTACAACCATATAAAGGATAACTATGAGAACCTCCCTGATGGTCCAACCATATAATGGATTACACGAGAGCCTCCCTGATGGTCCAAACATGTAATGGATTACACAACCATGAGAGCCTCCCTGATGGTCCATGGGCCAATTCCTCATCATTTAATGTCTATAACATGCCAAAGTCCAGATTTTTGCTTCTGACATGATTCAAACTCATTTCAATTTCTCTTTATTTTGTGCATACTACAAGTAAGACTGTTCTGGATGAGGAAGACTATGGAATTTAACTTTGCAGTGTCATTTCTTATCATTTTTGGCTATGGTTTATGTACTGGGTTTGAAACACCATAATTTAGTGCATGACTGTTCCAGGGCCTTCCAGCACTGGCAGACAGGGTGGGCCAATCTATCAGGGCACTCAGAATGGGGTAAATCTGAATCTCACTTGCTTTCTGGAGGTGACAGAAACACACTGGGCTTTTCTTGCCGCCTGAACACTTTGTGCCTCTTTCTGCAGCAGTTAACTGACCATTAGACGGCTAATTAGGCCACAGAAGATTGTAAAAATATAATCAAAATCACTATATGTGGTATGGTGCTTAATTGAAAATGTTTGGAAGACTTCCAATTTTTAACTTTCTCTTTGTTCCAAATTAATCACATCTCTGTAAACATGAATAAGACAAGCAATGATTCTGTTGTCCAAAATCACATAGAGTACAGAAATGAATGAATATTTAAAAAAAAAAAAAAGAAAAAGAAACCATGCCTGAAAACTACTCTGAAAAATAAAATGGAAAAATTTAAAGATGTGTTTTGCCAATAAGAGAGAGAGGGAGAAATTCTGATTTCAATTGAAAAATCTCCAGATGGTGGGAATTCGACATGCTATTACTCTTTGAAAGTATCTTCCTAGGTCAGGGAATTGAAACAATTTGCTTAATTCATTAATTAATGTATACTAATTGATAAAAATGAGGACATGGCTTCTCTCTTCTAGAAGCTACAATATTAAACAATTATCCTCAATTCATCATTCTCCCTCCAGTTCACACCTTCCCTTATGGGAATGTGTGGTTATGTGTCTAAAGCAGAACATATGCACCAGCTCTTAGAAGAAGTCTGATGAAAGAAAACCAAAGGCCACAGAGGACAAACAACCAAAGCACGTGGGATTCCAGTCCCAAACAAAGAGGTGACTTAGCCACAAGGACAAATGATAAGCAAAGGAGGCAAATCCTGCAAACACAGCCTCTCCATGACAAAGCCTGCAGATAAATCATTCGTTGCAGTGATTATAAAAGTCAATGAAAGGGGTCTGATAAATGGCAGAAGTCTATAATGCTAAGAGCAAAACACATCAATAAAGGCCAACAGATTACCTAAGTGTCACTACTGGTGGGTGAAGAGAACCTCTCTTCCGCTCCTGATAAGGTGGTGTGCTGGAGAATTTTTCTAGAGATTACGAATTGTTTAGGCATGTTTTTATTGAAAAGATTTAACCTATTTTGATTCATTTAAATCTATGCATTCCATAGCCAAGAATTAATTCTAAGGATTTACACACAAATTCTGCTATAAGAATATAAATTATGGTACTTAGAACTCGAATATAGATATTAACGAAAAGGGATGAGTTAAATTATTTTGCTACAACCATATAATGGATTACTATGCAGTCATTTCAGTGTGTGGCAGTATTACATTTGGAACATGCAAACATATTTATTATATATGGTTAAGGAAATTGGTCTGTTAAAATAACTTGTAAATTATCTACAACAGCAGGGCTAGAGCTAGAGGGCCTGTAGTAAGATTTTTTTTTATTATTATTATAAACTGGACCTTGAAAACTTACTCCATAAGATGGGAAACTTCAAATTTCCTATGTCTTTTTCTGTAAAAAGAATAATTATGCTTTTTCCTCATTGTGTTTTTAGGGAGTTTTATGCAATCTATGGTCTTAGCATTTTACCTGTTGAATGAGAGTATATAAACTGTTGACAGAATAAATATATTTATTTGTACAATACCCAGGGTGCCAAAACATGTATACATTTTAAAATTGTAACACTCAAGTCACATTTGACTTCTGCAATTTCAAGAAGTGCTGAAATGCGACTTGCATTCATCTTTTGTTATTGGTATATATTGAGTATTACAAATTTAATACAGTTTTTTCCTTTCTTAAACTGTGTATGCATTTTTGGCATCCTCTGTCAATGCACGTTTATATTTATCTTGATTTGGACACTGATGATAATAATATATACAGACAATTATAAGCCTCAGCTGTTGGCATGCTTATCTCTTCAAGTTTTAAGGTGATTTTTGTTGTGTTTGCCAGTTTATGTGCATTGAGTTAACTTTATTCCCTAAATTTTGTATGCGGAAAAGTGGACCAGTGAAGAGTCGGGCTATAATAAACAACTCCCAACTCTGGCTTATTAGAAAAAACAAAAGTTTCTTTCTCACTCATGTCGTAAGCTCGTCTGCTGAGGTGCCTGCTAACCATCCTCACCCAGAAACCCAGGCAAATGGATCCGTGACCATCTCCTGTACTGCAGATCCTCCAGCCAGAAAGAAAGGATGGCAAATCCTTCTCTGCCTCTTGAGGCGTCTGCTCACCAGCAACACAACACACTTCTGCTCATGTTTTTGGACCAGTCAGACTCATGCTTATGGGAACCTCAGTCATCAGGGGAATGTATTTTTATGGCAGGAAGTGTTTAAAACTCACAGGGAACCCATCACAAGCCAGGATAGTGGTTGAGCAGAGCACTGACATAGAAGGGAAAAAGTGGTCCCCACTTCTACTGCCAAGAGCTGAAACTAAAATGAATTTTGTACAATGTGTCTATATGAGATACGTCTAACTAAGTGAAAAGATATCTATAGGCAAAAAGGAATAGGAAAACAAGTAGTTATAGAAAAAACAGAGAATTTAGAAGATCTTCTAAAGCAGCGGTTCTCCATCTGTGGGTCGTGATCCCTTTGTAACATGGCGGCGTTAGGAAGGTTGAGAAACACTGGTGTAAGGCATTCCCCTACCTTCAAAACATAACGATCACACTTACTCATCACCAGCAAGTAATCTAATTTAAGTTTTAATTTTAAAAAATGCCTTTACTTGGCCTCTGAAGAGCTTCAGTCCATTCTACCAGGAGAATTTTTTTTTTTTTTTGAAGTTTATCTCAGCGGTGAGGTGATGAGACTATCAGGCCTGAGAACTGATGGGCCCTGTAATTGCTTTCCACACTCTCGTCACCACAGCTGCAGTTTTCATTCATAAGTTGCAAAACGAATCCTTGAAAAGTGTTCGTGTGGGCCATCTGCTTCGAAACGTCCGAAGCCAATGAGTTTGCAGATGTAACATCATGAGGAAAAAGGG
Organism: Galagoides demidoff; assembly: GCA_963574575.1. NCBI lineage: Eukaryota > Metazoa > Chordata > Mammalia > Primates > Galagidae > Galagoides > Galagoides demidoff. The sequence continues at coordinate 18,874 of CAUYQV010131585.1, forward strand.
TCTTTGACCACTGGCCCGAGCACTGAGCTGGCCATAGTAAATTCTTATTTTTCAGTCTCGGAAATTCATTTTGTTATGGTTCCCTGGGAAATCATTTCATTCATCAACACCTTCATTTCTCTGTTAGGAAACTAGTGAAACTGATTATTTATTTGTAAAGTACTTCTAGAGGCTTACATGAACTGTAATTTTTTAAAAATTATTATTTTTATTGTATCCAACAACTTCTGAATCAAACTTTACATATACTCTCATTTAAAAATGGTAGCTAAATAAGTTAGCGAATCTTAAGAAAGACAAGGAACTAATGTGCGTTGGAAGAACACATCTAGTTGGAGTTTTTATATATATATACACACACACATATAAGGCCACAATAATTTTCTTGCGCTTATGCTATATATTAAAGGTTCTAGAGACAAATAAGAAAATCAATGGTTCAAATATATACTTGCTGATTTTCTATATTTGAGAGATATTTCATGTGCTTATAAAATATGTTAATTTTCCATTATATAATTTGTCATTATTTAACCTCAAAATATAAAAACACGTGTAAAAACGTGTAAATTTTGTCCAATTGTTTTGTTTTGAAAAGAAGAACATATCCCTATTAATTTCTGTTCTATTTACTTCTATTTATCTCTACTAGTGACATAACCCTTTGAGGTTCTAATAATTTTACAGAATGAATATCCCTAAACTTAGGTAACATTTTAACATATCAGACCTCCCCACACTTGATCACTTTGAGATAACAACAAAAATCACTGTACCTAAACTTTTCTAGGTAAATATAACTGGAAAAGTTTTCTCAAGGGGTAAAAAAACGATTTCTGAGATAAAGTTATTTTCTTTGCCCCCAAGGTTTTCAATTTGGAGTGAAATTGTTCCCAGTATTACAGCAGATTTTTGAAAAGATACACAGATTTTGAATAAAAAGAGACACTTATTAGCTATTAGCCCCCCCATGTTCTTTTTTTTTTTTTAACCATGGCTGGACATAACAGCTAAAGCTTTTTGTAAATATAAAATAATACTGTAAAATAATTCATTTTTGACTGTAGATTATAATTCTGAGTAAACAACAGTAGTCTGAGCAATACTAATTTTAATCTTCATTAGTTTAAAAGCATGCTCAGCTTACCCATCACTATTAGGACAATATTTTTAATACAGGTAGAACTATGGTTCCTATCTCATGGTATTGGTGAAACATAGGGCTGGTCAGAAATATTTTTGAAATTAAAAAGAAATTCCTTCTACCTACATCCTATTCATAATCATTAGAGAAAAATATTGGATATGAGAAAATATCTATGGTGCAAATAATCTTGAAGTAATAAAAAAAAAAACAGACAAGCAATGGCAAGGATGTGGAGAAACTGGAACCTTCACAGATTTTGGTGGGAAAAGTACAGCCATGTTAAAGACTTTTTTTGTAGTACCTCAGAAAGTTAGACATAGATTCAACAGATGGCCCAGAAATTCCACTTGTAGGATATATGCCCCCCAATTAAAACCATGTTTACACAAAAATTTGCACATGGATATTCATAGCAGCATCATTCATAATAAGCAAAGAGCAGAAACCACCTGTGTCCAAATGTCCATCAACTGATAACAGTTAACAACTATGGTGCAGCCACACAATGGATGTTATTCAGCCATCACAGGGAATGAATGATGATAGATGCCACCACATTGATCAACCTTGCAAACATGCTAAGTGAAAAAATCCAGATACAAAGAGAACACATACTTATGTTTTCATCTATATCCACAATAAACAAATCCATAGAGATGGAAAGTAGATTGATATCGTCTAGAGGTTGGGGGACAAGAAAAGAGGGAGTGACACTCATAGGGTACAGGAGCTATTGTGGTGATGAAAATTCTCTAGAATTAGATAATGGTGATGGTTGCATAATTCTGTGATTAGAAATACTGAGTTGTGTGTGAATTTTATGGTATATTAATTATATCTCAAATAAAAAGTATATCTAAAAATAAAAACTCAGTCGAAAATTAAATTTCTGATCTAACATTTGAGAAAATAAAGTCTTTTTCCTTTTATTCTTTCTTGAACAAAATTCATAATAACTTCAATTACCACTTCCTCTGCAAGCATATTTCATATTAACTTTGCTGTTCTTGTGTGAGGGAGGAAATTGTATTTCTTATTTTGATAAATCAAAAAGAAAGGAACCAGTGTACTTCTCTAGATGAGGTTTCCTTCTCCTCCAATTTGTACTGATCTCACACAAAGAACACACCTGAGGCGACAAGCCTTCTAAAAACAGCAAGAGCTTATTCGGAGCTGTCTGTTTATTTGACCCTTTTTCAAAAGCTAACAAATCTCCTCAAAATAAATGTCAGTGGACAATTAGTCTCTTTACAGAGATTTAAGCAAACATTCAATTGTTTTAAAAATGTAATAATGAATTAAATCAACCTTGAACTGAAATTGAACATACCCCAAAGCCAGACTGAGAGGTGACTGTGTGTGTGTGTGTGTGTGTGTGTGTGTGAGAGAGAGGTAAAGAAAAAGATTTCTCCATGTACTTTCACTCATGGAAATTGGATTATTAGTTTTGAAAAGACAAATCATCCCTTATTCAGGGATCTCAGCTATTTTTTAAATAAGATATGTGACCTAAATTCATTTGAATTGTAGGATTAGGGGGCAGTGACAAGCCCTGAGAAACCTCACTTACCCCTTCCAGAGCAAGGCAGATCAGAGCTTCCCTGACACTTCTGGAGGCTGTCCTCCGCCGACAGCGGGCAGGATCGCGGGTGCTCACACTTCTTCCCATACCAGCCCACTCTGCAGTCACATCTTCCACAGTTACACTGTCCATGACCTTCACAATGAGAGGAGCAAAAAAATGAAAACATACACAAAGATAATGAACTCGGAATTAGTTTTCATTCTAACGGTGAATGTCACAAAGGAATCAGGATCTTAATTAGTGAAATTTAAAACACACAGGCAAAGACACATTTTTCTCAAATTCTTAAATAACTGATTTATATTTGTTCATTGTGATGGGGTAAAGTAATGCAGCAACCAAAGATAAGCAGTTTAGTAGGGCTATAAACTTGGATCTATCAAAATTCAAGTACATGTGACTTTATTGGTCTACTGGGTATTTGATGGATTTGATAATTAATTCCCATGAAGGAGAGTCATAGGAAGAGGAAAACAATTTATTTTGAAAGCAGGATTTTTTAAACCAACCATTCAACTGATCTTTATTTATGGAGATCTCACACTACAGAAAAATTAGGAACCATGAAGTGACAAAAAACAATGAAAATCTAGAATTTGAAAGAGGTCTTTTTCCAGCTTTTTTGAGGTATAACTGACAAATAAAAATCATACATAGGTATTTCAGTTGTACAACATCAAGGTTTAATACAGATATACATTGTGAAATGATTATCATGACCAAGCTAATTAATGTATTCATCACCTTGTTACCTGTGTGTCTGTGTGGTGAGAATACCTAAGAATTCCTATAAATTTCAAGTATGCAATTCATTAACTACAGCCACCAGGCTGTACATTGAGACCCCAGCACTTTTTTGTCTTATAATGCTGGATGTTTGCATGCTTTGACCGACATCTCCCCATCTCCTCTCCAACTCTGTCCCTGGTGTCCACCCTTCTCTCGGTTTCTATGAGGCTGCCTTTCTCAGATTCCAGCTCTTAGTGAGCTTATGCAGCATTTGTCTATGTCTGGCTAATTTCACTGAACACAATGTCCTCCTGGTTCACAGATGCTGTGGAAAATGAAGAATGTTCCTTCATCTTTAAGCTTGAGTAATATTCCATCATGTATATTTACCACATTTTCTTTATCTATATTCATCCTTCAACAGAGACTTAGGTTGTTGCTACATATTTATTAGAACAAAAAAGGCTTCACTGAGCATGGGAGTGCAGCTATCTCTTGGAGATGGTGATTTTGCTTCCTTTGGATACATACCCCCAAATGCTAGATCATACGATAGTTCTATATTCAATTTTTTAAGGAAACTCCAAAATGTTTTCCATAATGGTTATACCAACTTACACCCTGGCCAATAAGGTGTGAGCACTCTCTTTCCTCCACATCCTCACCAACACTCACCTTTGGACTTTTTAAGAACAGCCATCCTAACAGGTGGCATGCAGTGACATTTTCATTGTGATTTTGATTTGCATTTCCCTGATAATTAATGACGCTGAGTACTTTTTCATATATGTAGTGGCCATTTGCATATATTCTTTGGAAAAATGCCTATCCAGGTACTTTACTGATTTTTAATCCAGTTATTTGCTATTGAGGAATTATCAAATATATGGTTTATAAATATTTTCTCATATTTCACGCCGAATGTATGGTTTGCAAATATTTTCTCACATTTCATAAGTTGCCTTTTCATTTTGCTCATTATTTTCTTTGCTACTGCAGAAGCTTCTTAGTTCCCACTGACTTATTTTTGCTTTTGTTGCCTGTACTTCTCATGTCATATCCACGACATTGCCAACATCAATTACATGAAGATTTTTCTCCTGTTTTCTTGCAGCGATTTTAAAATTTCAGGTTTTACATTTAAATTTTTAATCCATTTTGATTTTATTTATGTGTGTAGTAGGAGTCTGATTTCATTCTTCTGCATGTGACATCCAGTTATCTCAACCAACACTATTTGTTGAAGAGACTGACCTTTCCCCAAGTGTATTCTTATGATCTGTGTCTGAAATCAATTACCTGTAACTATGTGGGTTTATTTCTGTGTTATCTATTCGATTCCATTAGTCTCTACATGTCTGTTTTTATGCACCATACTGTTTGGATTACTATAGTTTTGTGACATAATTCAAAATCAGAAATTGAGATGACTTCAACTTTGCTTTTATACAAGATTGGTTTAGCTATTAATGGTCATTTGTGGTTCCATATGAATTTTAGGATAGTTTTACATCTGTAAAAAATTCCACAGGACTTTTAATTTAATTGACACACTGCACATATTTATGAAGTGTGATGTGATTTTTTTCGATACATAAATAGGTTGTAGAATGATCAGTTTAGGAGATTTAGTGTGACTATTACCTCATGCATTTATCTTTTTTTGGGGGGAAGACATTCAAAAGCTCTCTTGCAGCTATTTTGTAATACGTCATATCTTACTGTTAACCGTATGTACCTGAATTACTCCGTGTATGGACCCACCTTTTCCCTGTCCTCTTCACCCTCTTTCCACAGACTCTGTTAACTGCAATATTAGTCTCTGCTTCTCTAATGTCAATTTTTTTTTTCAGAGTCCACCTATGAGTGAGATCATGTAGTATTTGCCTTCATGTTATTTCTCTTAACATGCTGTCCCCCATGTCCATGTTGTCTTAAATGACAACTTCATTCTTTTCTATGGCTGAACAGTATGCCGTGTTAATATGGGCCCTATTTTCTTTATCCATTTGTCTGTTGTTAGACACTTAGGTTGATTTCACATCTTGGCTACTATAAATAGTGCTGCAATAAACATGGGAGTACAGATATATCTTTGACATACTGATTTCATTTCTTTTGGGTATATGCCAAATTGCTATACCTGTAATTGATGGATTAAAAAGTAGTTCTATTTATTTTATTTATTTATTTATTTATTTTGCAGTTTTTGGCCAGGGGCCAGGTTTGAATCCACCACCTCTGGTATATGGGGCTGGTGCCCCACCCCTTTGCGCCACAGGCACGGCTCTGTAATCTTAGTTTTAATCATTTGAGGAACCATCATACAGTTTTCCATAGTGGCTATGCCAATTTCTAACCCCACCAACAGTGTATAGGGTTTCCTTTTATCCACCTCCTCGCTAACACTTGTTTTTGTCTTTTTTTTTTTTTATTATAGTCATTCTAACTGGAATGAGGCAGTATCTCATTGTGTTTTTGATCTACATTTTTCTGATAAATAGCAACATTGGGCATTTCTTCATGTATCTGTTCACTATTTGAATGTTCTATTTTGATAAATGTTTATAAATGTCTTTTCCCCATTTTTAATTGGGTTATTTATTTATTTTGCTTTAAGATTCCTACATATTCTTGCCATTAACTGCTTATCAGATATATAGTTTGCAAATATCCTATAGGCTGATTTTTCCCTCTGTTAATTGTTTCCTTTATTGTACGAAAGTTTTTCAGTTTGATGAAAAAGTGAAAAAAAATTTATTTATTTTTGTTGCTATGCTTTTGAAGTCTATTTTATTATTTTATTTTGTTTTCTTTTATTTTTTTTTAAACAGTGTCTTGCTCAGTTCCCCAGGCTAGGGTGTCATGGTGTCAGCCTCAGGAAACTTCTGGGCTTAGGTGATCCTTCTGCTTCAGCCTCCCAAATAGCTGGAACTACAGGCACCCACCACAATGGCTGGCTAAATTTTTCTGTTTTTAGTAGAGACAGGTTCTCATCCTGGCTCAGGTTGCAGAAGTCTTATTTTTAAAAATCCTTGCCCAGTACCATGTCATAAATAATTTTCCCTATTTTTTTTGTCATAGTCTCATAGATTTGGGTTTTATATTTAAATTTTTTATGCATTTTGAGTTGTTTTTTGTGTTTGGTGAGAAATTGAGGTTTACTCTCCCCTTTTTGCATATAGATATCCAATTTTCCCAGCACCATTTATTGAAGAGGCTGTCTTTTCCCCAATGTGTGTTTTTTGGCACCTTTGTTTAAAATCAATTGTCTGTCACACCATGGGACTTCAGACAAGGATGGCAATGGATCTATAAATTACTTTGGGTGGCATGGACATTTTGACAGTACTGATTTTTTTCTAATCCATGAACATGAGGTATCTTCCCGCAATCTTGTGTCTTCAACCCTTTTCATCGATGTTTTATAATTTTCAGTGTAGAGATATTTCATCTCCTTAATTTCACTCCTAAGTATTTTATTTTTGACACTATTGCAAATAAGATCATTTTCTCAATTTCCTTTTGGGATATTTCATTGAAGCAGGATCTTATCTTCCGGAGCGTTCACACTTTATTTTCACTCGTCTTTTAGAAAGTTCCACCTGCTCAACCTAGAGACCCTTAGCTTATAACTAGTACTCTACATGGAGTTTACAATTATTGAAGACCAATCTAGTATATACAAAAGGGATCAGGACAGACATTACATTCCTTGACACGTAGATACAGGTGTTGTGAAGAACTGGGATGAATAGTGGTATGCAATGGCAAAAAACAGCCTACATCATTAATATAACAGTGTTTTCTAATCCTGGTTATGCTACCAACAAAGTGGGGCTGATTAAATGACAACCTCTTTGAGTTTATTTCATTTTTAAACATAACAATAATACATTTTCTATCTGTACTTACTGGGAAGTGCATTATTTATTTTAAAATGCTATGTAAAAATGAGATGCTCTTGTTTGTATTCATTTGAGCTCACATACCTAACCAAGAAGAGGAAAGAATAATTTCAACTGAGCTTTTCTTAATTCCTAATAAACTTGAATATGCTCATCATTACAGATGCAGAACAAAGCAGATTTCTATAATTACTGCAAAAACACACGAAGAATTTTAACAGAAGTAGAATTACACCTTTAAAATGTTATCAGGTATAATACTAATGCAGAAAAATTCACACTATTTTGCCTTTGTGGGCAGATATGAAAGTATATCATGCAATGTGGAAATAGACCTTCAGTGAAGTCTAGACCCTGAGGTTTGTGGATCCATCTGCTGAATTTGAAGAAAATGGACAACACATATTGGCAGAAACTTTTCACAACCTGGGATTTTTGTTTGTTTAAGTCAGGAGAGACAGGGTCTCACTTTGTCATCCAGGCTAGAGACAAAGGCATTATCATAACTCATTGAAGCCTCAAACTCCTGGGTTTCAAGCAATCCTCCTGCCTCAGCCTCCCAAGCAGCTGATAATACAAGTACAGGCCAAATTGTATTTTTGGATTTTTTTTCAATTTTTTGAGAGATAAGATCTTGTCATATTGGCCTCCAACTCGTGGGCTAAAGTAGACCTCCTACTTCAGCCTCCCAAAGTACTAGGATTACAGGCATAAGCTATCATGCCTGGCCCAACCTTGTTCTTTATGGAGATAATTGCAAAATAATAGGTCAAAGTGTGATGAGATATTAGGGATCACTGAATCCAAATCTCTCATTTAACACTGAATTCAATCCAATGATCATTTTATTGAGAACCTGTTATGTAAGAGAGTCATTCAACAAATTGAAAAAACAATCATGGATTGCTATCATCTTCTGCCTCAGAACTCATCATTTTAAAGGAAAAAAATTGTAATTATTAATGAATATGTGATTGTTACTGTGATCATTTAGGCCTTCCAATATGAGCATTTTCCCATTAATAGTTTATACTTATTAACACTTGCATTTCAGAGATTATTGGATTCCTTGGATATTGCTATCTAGCTGTCCCATACTAAGAAATTCCTATACTTTTCCTCAACCTTCATGTAAATTAGAACAAACATGCCTACATTGTAAATGCATTATAAATACCAGCTTTTTTTATTATTAAATGATAGCTGTGTACATTAATGCAATCATGGGATACTGTGTGGTGTTTTCATATACAATTTGAAATATTTTCGTCCAACTGGTTAACATAGCCTTCATGTCATTTTCTTAGTTATTGTGTTAAGACTTTTAACACATAAAGTTTTAACATTTAAGTTCCAACCAATTCTGTTCTTTTATAGGAGTCAATGCCTTTAAAATTTGTAAAGACAAGTGGTTCCATCTCAGGGACAGTGAGGTCTGCCAGGAGAAAACTAGACCAAGCACAGAACATGCTGCCATTTGTGAAAGACTAGTTGACACTTTAACAATAGAACTGAAAAACAGATGGATGAAGCAAAACAGCTTCTCTATACTTAAAGTTTAAAATAGTTATAAAAGGTAGAACAAAATATCCCACAATAAATACAAAGAACTCCCTCAAGAGAAAGCCACCTGCTGCTCCGACCCACCTGAGTCCACATGTGGTGACACAGGCTTCACACGGAGCTTCCCACCCCCCGGGCAAAAGAATGGGGCAGAAACCTTGGGAGCAAATGCTGGTGTGAGGGGAGAGCAGTGCCCAGGGGAAGAAAGTTCTCAAGTTGTATAGTTGAAACACATGTGTAAGAGTGCAGCCACTATTTTCTATCTGACATTCATTTACAGGTTAACATAAAAAAAAGTTGTGGTGCAATAAAACAAATCCTAAAGTCAGATGTTATTAAAAAGAGATTTTTAGAGTTAGAATCTGATCCAATTAATATCAAAGGAAATCAGATAAATAATTTTTTTTTTTTTTTTTGCAGTTTTTGGCCGGGGGCTCGGTTTGAACCCGCCACTTCCAGCATCTGGGGCTGGTGCTCTACTCCTTGAAGCCACAGGCGCCACCCATAAATAAATTTTTTTAAAATACAGATACTCTAAACCCAGAAGAAGACATCTCTGGCAGTCGTCTACCTTCACATTCCCATATTCATTTTCTGGGTTTTTATTTTTTATTATTATTTTGTTCGGGCAGCTTTAAATCCTCTGAACTTTTTCCTGAGTTTAATGACATTATTGCTGCTTTATTCTTATATTCCATTTCTATTTCTGTGCTCTGCATAAACACAAGGAGGAAAGTAGAGCCTCTAAGGTCTTACAATGCTGTTTCCTGTGTACTTAATGGAGGCTCATGAGCATTCTCCTGGATTAGTCCTGTAAATCCAGGCTTCACCTCCAAGCATCATCAACTCTGAGCCAAGTGGGGAAGAACATATATCATGTGTCTTCACTTTGCCATGCATGTGATAACCCCTACCTTCCTGGGCTTTCTACTTTGACCTTGTAGCTCAGCCCTTGCCTTACTTAATCAAAACTCACCTGAAGTCAACTGGGATGACTTTATCAGGCAGTGCCCTTGCTGTGATTGGCTGCAGGATGAAATGGTTAACCCCTAAATTCGAAGGTATCAAAGTGGGAGAATATTGTTCAGTTCAGGTTGGTTACTCTCTTCCTGAAACATCCACCTATGTGTCCTCTATACTTTGCCATCAAGATTTAATATCAATCGACCGAGTTCAAGTTGATGGACGAAGGGATTTTTCAAATATGAGTGAAATTAAGTCAAACATTGGTAATGCATGAAATTTCTGAAGTTTCAGTGAATGTTATGGTGAGCAGTGAACAGGAAGAAATAGCAGCATACGGTGTTTTTGAAGGCTTTACTCCTTGGGGAAAGTAGGATTTCCTAAATCAATATCCCAGTGAATATCATAGAAGAAGCAAATGTAAAAGCAAAGACTAAAGATAATAGGCTATAATTATCCTCTGCTATAATTAAAAGTAGTATTGACAATGCCGTTGCCTAACGTAAACATTTATAAGAGATGAATCAACAGAAGTTTAAAACATAAACGTAACTTTTGCTTTCTGAGTAATGAAAATGATATCCTACATCTCTCAACTCAGTCACTTGCTGTCACGATATATTTCAGAAGCTCAGAGATCCCACTTTAAGTGAAACTATTCATTCCCTCATTTCTTGTGAAATATTTTATGTTATTTAATCAATAGAGTTAGGAAATCACTTTGAAATGCAAGGTACTGAGACCAGATTCTGGAGTAGATATCGAGTATTTCACAGACGATAGGAAATAATAAAATAAAACTTGTGGGTTTTCTTCTGGAATTACCACTTCTCAATTCCAGCATAGAAGTTTGGGCCAAAGAGGAGAAGAAGACATCATCTGGTAGGACTGAAGTCAAGAAGATTACAATGTTTGATTCTGATAAAGAGAACTTTAGGTATAAGATCTCTTTAGAACGAAAACCTTTTGTGGCAGTCTAAAAGGTTTCAAATAGTAAAAATTCCATGAGAAGAAATTAGTAGACACATTCTGATCTAGATGTGTGCCTACCCCAGAAAGGTAGCAGCACATGTTTATCTATCAAATTACTTTGTCTATCAAACAGAAGAACTATAAAGGGAAAAATTTACCACATGGATCTGAAATGCAATGCTTCCATGCTAGCTTGGCAAATTTATGTGTATGCTAAACCTGCAGGAGTTCATTTCATTGCATCTAACAATTATTCCTTTAAACTGGGTAGGCAGAAGATGGACAAGTAGAGAACATACAGAATGTTGTTGTTTATCCCCCATATCAAATAGCAGAAGAATTTAAATAAGAGAACTGGTCTCCAAAGACCTATACATACTTTTTAACACACACACAGGCAGACACACACAGAGCAGTGTAAGAACACCACATTGCTCCGTGTTGTATAATCTACTAGGACGGCCATAACCTGCTCTGCACCACATGGACAGAAAGGGTTGCAGGAGCAGCTATGGAGTGGCATCAGGACCATGTGGAGAAGGGAGGAGCTATAAAGGCTCGTAGGCTATGGTAGGAAAGGGTATTGTCACCACAACTTATTTTTTATTTATAACCATTGTGCTCTTTGGGATTAAGCTATTCAAATTCTAGGAAATATCAGTCTGGAACTAATGCAGCTGTTGTCTATTCCAGACACCTATTCCAACTCTTTAGTTATAGAGTATATTTCTTTCTTTAAAAATGATCCAAAAAGCCCCATGAATTTCGGTCTAATGTTTACAAGTAGCTGTTTACAAAGCAATATACAGTCCATCAATAGACAAAAGCTTTGGGGGATAAATTAGATGTAACTAGTCCTTGTTATTTTAAAAAATCCATTCAATATATTGATCTTCCTTTTTAAGATGTTGTAAACTGGATATGCTTAATCATTTCCTTCACTTTCATTCTTTAATGCATTGGCAACCCACAAGGAGAAATTTCCCCCCATAGTATATAGTTCTATCAAATTATTTCATTTTCCAAACAAAGGTAACTCTAAGCCAAGACTCTCCTTATGTTTTCATCATTTTTGTAGGCAGCTAAAAGTAAAGTTTAAGGTCATACTCTAGCATATTTTTCCAATTACAGGATTTTGGGAAATAGACCACAGTGGGAAGCAGCCATCAGGGATAAAGGAGTTATTTCGGGATCAGGAAGTAAATTGTACACAGCAAACAGAACAGTCAGTACTGCAGGATGGCTGGTCAGGCCCTGGTCATTGTAATCACATTCAAATTTTTTTCCAATAGTACTGTCTTTGAGGGGTGCGCGTGTGTGTGTTGTGTCTGTGTGTATATACAGTCATGTATGTGTATGTATGAAGCAACACACACATTGTGCAGAAGAAGAACAATAAACTGCAATCAAATAATAAGTAAAAGTGATGTATTTGGGGGCAGGGACTATGCTTCAACATATTGATACCCCTGGGACTCATGACATAACAGGCATAAAATATTTAGACTTGAGTGCATATTGACTAGGTGGGTGGATGGGACAGGAATGAACAAATAAAATGAGAATGACAATTAAAAGAGCCAACTTCAGCTAATCCAGCCAGACACTTCCCTTGAACTTAAACAAGACTCCTAGTCCCACCATGCCAAGAATGGGAGCCAAAATTAATATGATTCCTTTGGAGCATCTAGCAGTGCTGGATGGCCTGGAGCAAACTGATGTAGCTGGGTGCTTCTGCCTTACAACACAAAGGCATTAAAATTATCAAAAATCAACTGCATGGCACTCTTCTTATGGTGCAACTTAGACTGACATTGGGAAAAACTGTGAAGACTAATAACTCTCAACACATAATACAGCACAGGAGATAGAATTCTACAGATCTATTAAGAATGAAGAAATACTGTAGATGGATGTCTGCCTCATCTTATAATGATGTACAGAGAAGCTTAGTTTTACAAGAAGTTTGAGCATTCAGAAGATAGTTCTTCTCATCAAAATAAAGTAAATTCAAAGAATGTTATTTGTATCACCTATAATTAAATTACATGAATACTGAGGCTATATGTGTTTTCAGATGACACTGAATAGCAGTGTGAACTTTGTCAAGTTACTTAATTTCTCTGAATCTGTTAATTTCTGTTAAAAATGTAGAGAACAGTGTCTTCCTCCCTGAGTTAGAGTAAAAAATAGAATGGAATAAGGTGTGAGAGAGAACTGGGTAAGAGTCCAACAGAGTAGTGGCTCCATGAATGTGACTCTCTTATTTTCCTAAATTCCTCATCATAAGGGTGGGAGCCAGGCTATAGATCACTAGCCACATTCAATTCACTTCAACCATCGAATCATAAATTCACAGCTACAGACTGACGTGTTATTACTCACACCCAGGCTGACTGCCCCGTCCTCACTTCTTGTCACCTCTACCCATCTACACACACAGCCTGGAGGCTCACAGGACAGGGAGGAAGAAAAAATGTGAGGAGGAGGAAGATAGGGCAGAAGAGAGAGGGAGAAAATGGGTGGAGTGACAGAAGAGGGAGGGAGAGAGGGGTGGAGTGGAATTATTCCAGAGAGACCTCCTTAATGACATTTCACCTGCTCAGTCTACAGAGGGGGCTCTAAGCCTCAAGGACACACAGCAGGAACTGGGGCTCCTGAAAGGGCTGAAGGGTCAAGTGTTATTATCTCTCTTTCTCTTACAGCCTCACTCCCTCAGAGTGAGGTGGACTGACTTAAAGGACCCTGGGATTTTCATAATAATAATTTTGAATTTTTCAACCCTGAAATCATCTCAAAATCAGGATCAAGACTGGCATCTTGGATTTAATGAGGAGGAGCATATCCATGGGGGTGAAAAAGGCATCATGCCAGCATGTCTTAAGTGCACAACTTTTACACATAGCCTGTTTTATCTATCCTTTATTTCCCCTTTCTAAATTGTGTCAATTCATGTTTATCTCATAGTCTGAAGAGGGCATTCTTAAATGGCATACCCTGAACCCTAGGGTGGCTTTAACTACCAACTCCATGCTCCCACTCCCACCTTCAGTTCTCTTGCTTAGCCCTGACACTCAGAATCACATATTCACCATTGGCTTGCCTTTGGTCCTTTGTGCTTGATGTCTAGAAACAAACTTGACAACTTCTTCTATATTTCCCATTTTAGTAAATGTACCAACATTTTCCCAGACATCCAGACTGGAAGTCTGGCAACTACAGCACTCTCCTGTTTAAAACCATCACCAGCTCCACACTCATTGCCTTTGAAATAAAGCCTGCATCTGTGGCAAGGTAGAAAGCTGCCCCCACCCACCACCCAATTCTTATTTCTCACTAGCTTTACCATTTTACCATGTCCTTCCTTCCTGGCACCTTCTGATAATTTCAAACTGATTCTGTTCCCATGCACAGACCCTACCACTACAATCCCATCTGCCTGGGATGCTCTTATCTTTCTTTTCCTGAAAGTCTACCTTTTAGGGCAAAATCTCATATACATTATGACCAAGGACATCCTGAAACACACGAGCTGACATTCCCCTCTCCCCCACCCCCGGCCGTGAAGAGTCACCTCCCTCTAACTGAGATGTCAAGTGGGCCCATCCCCTAATATTCTCAGTGTCTGCCTGACACACAGAAGCCACTTGGGATCTGTTAGCTGTTTTATTACCAGTGTGTTGAGAATGATAATGATGAAGAACACTGACATATATAATGAATAATGGAAACATCACCTTAGGACAGTGGTGTTCCTGAAATGTTCAGGAAATCCTCCTGAGCATGAGAGATTATCAGAGGAGGGAAACCCTTCTGCAGTGGGAAGTTTAGCAGCAGGCTTCCCTCTGCCAGCCTGGAGAAGCCTTTGAAGTCACATAGTCACAATGAAATAGGGCAGCTCTTTTATCTCCCTTAGCTGGCAAACTTCTGGGAGAGACCAGAAGAGTTTTCAGTTTACAGGTGTCCATCAAGCAGAAAAGTTTAAAGAGACATAAACACATAAATCTCTACCTTCTGGATTGTCCAATCTATCTGAATTGAAAATCCATACTTCAATTTCTAGGAAATAATACCTTTTCAGATAAATCTCTGACTGCTTTCTTTTTTTTTTTCTTGCACCATTAGATATTCTGCCCAGATGCATTTTTTCTTTGCATTTAGATTGTGAGCTCTATAAAGTCAAAGGTCATGTGATGGAACTCACAGCTCAGACACCCAGAACCAGACAGATAGTATCTGTTCCATAAATATTTATGACATAAAAATCTCAAATCCACTAAATTTGATCTGATCCTAGACTGTATGGCAGTATAACTTTATTGTAAATCCTATCACAGAGTTAGTGCACAAAAATATCCCTGAGAACTGCACGTCCCTAAGTTTGGTGATATATTAATACAGCTGTCCTAATCGTAACTGTCCTGTACACAGTCATCAGGTTTGCAGGGTTTGCAGTTTGAGCTGAGTAGATATCTGGGGCTAATGGTTCTCCTGGGTGACAATTAGGCTAATTTTAAGAGAGTGGGTACGCTCTCATCTGCCAAATCTGTGACCTCTCTGGAGGGTTTCTAGGTTCCCAGCAGAAACACTGCAAATGCTTTGGAATGCATTTGAGATGCACATTTAGTTTCCCATAGAGTATCCATGAGAATCAGAACGAAACTTGGAAATGAGGAAGTGAATTATTTTTTATTTAAAAATAGAAATTGGGATGATCCTTACTTACCTGAACAGAAATCATCAGAATATCGGTCATAGACAGCTCTACAGTCCCTTTCGTCACATTCACAGGTATCCCCGTGAATGTCTCCCCAGTCCCCAGTTGGATCAACATCGTGGCAAGAACATTCACCACATATACAAGTCCCTAGATGGAAAGAAAAATTTCATGAGTCAAAAAAAACCATGAAATAAAGCATCTCATATATTTATTCATTTATTTATGTATTTTTCTTGTTGTTTACCTTATATTTGAAAAACTTCAGATAGCAGACAGTTAAAAAGGAAAAGTGCTTTTCCTTTCTAAAAAGGAAAAGTGCTTATGTTGACAGTAGAGGTTCCTTAATAAATAAAAACATTATTATCTATTTCCTTAATGAATAAAATATTAATATCTGTTTCTATAATTATGTGAGATTGTGGGATGTGTCAGCCCTGTGATAGTTTCTCTTGAAGATAATATTGGATCACTTTATTTAAGATATAACATTTCCCTTCAAGAAGCTTACAATTTTCTTGACAAAAAGAAAGCTAACAAAAGGAAAATAGCAAACACTAAAAGAATGTGCACTAACATTTTGTAAACTAGGACATAAATGTTATAAGAATTTGGGGAAAGATGAAACAATGCTGGAAAATAAACATAGTGTGGACCCAACAGAACTCTGGAAACATGAATAACCAGAGTAGACCATCCCCCCCAAGAAATGACAAAGGAAATACAACTGAAGATGCCATGCATAGATAAATGGCAGCAATGTCAGAAATCAAATTCAGAATATGGATTGAAAATAAGATAAATAGAATGGAAGAAAAGATAGAAATTGAATTCCAAAGAGTAGTTCTAAAGTTGTCTCAAGAAATTAATGAATTCAAAGCCCAAGTCACCAAAGATATAGACATAATGAGAAAAGATATAGAAGAGCTCAAGGAAACAAGAAAGTTAGTTGAGGAGCTCCAAAATTAAGCAGAATCCCTCAGTAATAGAGTTGATCAGGCAGAAGAAACAATCTCTGAAACTGAACACACAGCTTTTGAATGTTCCCAACTCAAAGAGGCAGACAAATGGAGAGCAAAAATTGATTATTCCCTGACAGAGTTGTGAGATCACACCAAAAAACTGAACATTTGTCTTATAGGAATTCCCAACAGAGAAGAGGATGGTCCTAAAGGTACAGATGCTCCACTCCAAGAGATTTTGTAGGAGAATTTCCCAAGCTTTGCAAGAAATACAAAACTTCAGATAGCAGACAGTTTTAGAACCCCAGCAAGACTCAATCCAAATAAAGCATCTCCCAGACACATTGTAATTAACTTTGCCAAAGTCAAGACAAAGGAGAAAATTCTGCAAGCAGCCAGACCTAAGAAAAGCATCACTTACAAAAGGAGAAGTGTCAGAATGACTGCAGATCTCTCAGCCAAAACCTTTCAAGCCAGAAGAAGATGGTCATCAAACTTTAATCTCCTAAAACAAAACAACTTCAAGCCCAGGATCCTGTATCTAGCTAAACTGAGTCATTTGCAATGGAGAAATCAAATACTTCAATGACATAGACATGTTGGAGAAATTTGCCATAAATAAACCAGCTCTCCAGGATATCCTCAGACCTATACTCCACAATGACCAGTGCAATGCTCTACCTCCAAAGTAAACTCATCCAGAAATTTTTGAACAAAACCCAACTTCCACAGTGGTGAAAGGCTTAAAAATGTCTACTGGACATCCAAAAATCACGACACTCAAAACACCACCAGGCTTATCAATTCTCTCAATTAATGTGAATGGCTTAAATTGTTCTCTAAAGAGAAACAGGCTGGGTGACTGGATACATAAACTCAGACCAGATATCTGCTGTATACAAGAATCTCACATTACCTTAAAGGATAAAAATAGACTCAGGGTGAAGGGATGGACTTGTATAATATAGGTAAATGGAAACCAGAAAAAAAAGCAGAGGTTGCAATTTTACTAGCAGATACAATTGGCTTTAAACCAACAAAGATAAAGAAAGATAAGGAATGTCACTATATATTTGTCAAGGGAAACACCAAACATGAAGAGATTTCAATAATTAATATTTATGTGCCCTACCATAATGCTCCTCAATTCATAAAGCAGACCCTATTAGAGATGAACAACTTGATATCTTCCTGCACTATAATAGTTGGAGACTTTAACACCCTTTGACAGTTTTGAATAGATCCTCCAAGAAAAAAACTAAACAAAGAAATATTAGACTTAAACCTGACTCTAGAATAAATGGACTTTACAGACCACTACAGAACACTTCACCCTAAAAAAACTGAATATACATTCTTCTCATCAGCCCATGGGTCATCCTCCAAATTAGATCATATCCTAGGACACAAGTCTAACCTCAGAAAATTTAAAAGTATAGAAATTATTCCTTGTATCTTCTCAGACCACCATGGTATAAAAGTTGACCTCAACAGCAACAAGAATCTTCATACTCAAACAAAGTCAAGGAAAAAAATAATCTCAGGCTGAATGATAGCTGGGTCAAAGACAAGATTGAGAAGGAAATCACCAAATTTTTGGAACAAAATGATAATGAAGACACAAAATATCAAAACCTGTGGGATACTACAAAGGCAGTCCTAAGAGGGAAATTGATAGCTTCCTTCTATTGGAAGCCTTCATCAAGAAAACAGAAAGAGAGGAAGCCAACAACTTAATGGCTCATCTCAAGCAATTGGAAAAAGAAGAACACTCCAACTCCAAACCCAGCAGAAGAAAAGAAATAACCTAAATTAGGGCAGAATTAAATGAAATTTAAAACAAAAGAATCATTCAGAAGATCAACAAAACAAAAAGTTGGTTTTCTGAAAAGATTAACAAAATTGGTAAACCTTTGGCCAACTTAACCAGAAATAGAAAAGTAAAATGTCTAATATTGTCTATCAGAAACGATAAAGAAGAAATAACAACAGACACCTCAGAAATTCAAAAAATCCTCAATGATTACTACAAAAATCTCTATTCCCAGAAATAAGAAAATCTGAAGGAAATGGACCAATACCTGGAAGCACATACCACGTTCCTAAATTCAACCAGAAAGAATTAGAAATCTTGAATAGAGCAATATCAATCACTGAAATAACATCAATAATACAAAATCTCCCAAAAAGGAAACGTCCAGGACCAGATGGCTTCACATCCGAATTCTACTAAACCTTTCAACAGGAACTGGCACCTACCACCTTTGGAAATTATACCTCCTTTTCCAAAGCATAGAAAAAGAGGGAATACTTCTCAACACACTTTATGAAGGAAATGTCACCCTAATCCCCAAAACAGGAAAGGATCCAACAAAGAAAGAAAGTTATAGACCAATATCATTAATGAATACTGATGCAAAAATATTCAATAAGATCTTAGCAAACAGAATTCAACAACTCATAAAAAAAATCATACACCATGATCAAGTTGGTTTTATTCCAGGTTACAGGGTTGGTTCAACATACATAAATCTATAAATATAATACATCACATCAATAAAATAAAAAACAAAGACAATATTGATTCTCTCAATTGACACAGAAAAAGCCTTTGGTAATATTCAGCATCCTTTCATCAGAACACTTAAGAAAATAAGCATAGAGGGGACATTTCTTAAACGGATAGAGGCCATCTACAGCAAATCCATAGCCAATATCATATTGAATGGAGTTAAATTGAAATCATTTCCACTCAGATCAGGAACCAAGCAATGTTGCCCATTGTCTCCACTGCTTTTTAAAATTGTAATGGAAGTCTTAGCCATCTCAATAAGGCAAGAGAAGGTGATCTAGAGTATCCAAATAGGGTCAGAGGAGATCAAATTCTTACTCTTTACTGATGACATGAGCCTATACCTGAAAAATCTCAGAGACTCAACTTCAAAACTTGTAGAAGTGATCAAGGAATACATCAGCATCTCAGGATACAAAATTAATACTTAAAGTCAATAGCTTCTATATATGCCAACAATAGTCAAGCTGAAAATATACTCAAGGAATCTATTCCTTTTACAATAGTGCCAAAGAAGATGGACTATCTGGGAGTTTACCTAAAAAGGACATGAAAGATCTCTATAAGGAGAACTATGAAACTCTGAGAAAAGAAATAGCTGAAGATGTTAACAAATGGAAAAACATACCATACTCATGGCTAGGAAAACAACATAGTTAAAATATCCATATTACCCAAAGCAATCTACAGATTTAATGCAATCCCTATTAAATCACTATTGTCATACTTTAGAGAACTTGAAAAAATAATATGGGAGTATGAAAAAACTTTGAAGAACTTGAAAAAATAGTATGGTTTTATATGGAATCAGAAAAAAACCTTGAATGGCAAATACATTACTCAGAAGTGAGAACAAACCAAGAGGTATCACATTACCAGACTTCAGGCTATACCATAAATCTACAGTGATTAAAACAGCATGGTCCTGGCACAAAACAGAGCAGTAAATTTATGGAACAGAATAGAGAACCAAGAGATGAACCCAGCTACTTATCATCATTTGATCTTCAATAAGCCTATCAAAAATATGCAGTGGGGGAAAGATTCCCTATTTAACAAATGGTGCTGGGTGAACTGGCTGGGGACCTGTAGAAGACTGAAACTGGACCCCCCACCTTTCACCATTAACAAAAATTGATTCTCACTGGATAAAAGATTTAAACTTAAGACATGAAACTATAAAAATACTAGAAGAGAATTCAGGGAAAACACTTGAAGAAATCAGCAAGGGAGAATATTTTATGAGGACAACCCCCATCACTGGACAATTGAATCAACACCAAAAATACATTGCTCAGATCTGATCAAAATAAAAAGCTTTTGCACAGCCAAGAGCACAGTAAGTAAAGCAAACAGACAATCTTCAGAATGGGAGAAGATTTTTGCAAGTTCTACTTCTAACAAAGGTTTGATAACTAGAATCTATAGAAAACTCAAACTAATCAATAATAAAAGAACAAATAACCCTATTTCTATGTTGGCAAGAGACATGAACAGAAACCCCTCTAATGAAGACAGGCACATGGCCTACAAACACATGAAAAAATGCTCATCATTCTTAATCATCAGAAAAATGCAACTCAAAACTACTCTGAGATATCATCTAACTCCAGTAAGATTAGCCCACGACACAAAATCCCCAAACCACAGATGCTGGCATGGATGCAGAGAAAGGGGAATGCTTCTACACTGCTGGTGGGAATGAAAGCTAATACGACATTTTTGGAAAGAAGTTTGGAGAACACTCAAGGAGCTAAAAGTAGACCTACCATTTAATCCTGTAATTCCTCTACTAGGTATATACCCAGATGATCAAAAATTATTTTACAACAAAGACATTTGCATCTGAATGTTTATTGCAGCCCAATTCATAATAGCCAAGACATGGAAACAGCCCAAGTGTCAATCAACCCATGAATGGATTAACAAATTGTGGTATATGCACACCATGGAATACTATGCAGCCATAAAAAGATGGAGACTTCACATCTTTTATGTTTACCTGGATGGAGCTGGAACATATTCTTCTTAGTAAAGTATCTCAAAAATGGAAAAAAAGTATCCAATGTACTCAATACTACTATGAAATCAATATATAATCACCTACACACCCATATGAATGGAAAAACATAACCATAGTCCAGAAAGTAGACAGGAAGAGGAGAGAAAGGGGAGGAGAGGGGGGACGTGGGAGGAGGAAGGGTATTTGGGGGGACCTCACCTAATGTGCATGATGCAATGGTACATTTTAAAACTATTAAGAAATGAGTGTAATTGTGATGGATATGTTACTTAGTTCAATGTAAGCATTTCACATTGTATATCGAAACAGCACCCTGAACTCCATAAATGCAACAATGTACAAAGTTATGATTTAATAAAAAATATAATATCAAAAATTAAAAAGAAAAGAATATGAGTCATTTTCTTATCCTTCTTTATGCACTGCCTTAGAGTCTGGATTTTAAATGATGGATATGCACGGCTGGCATGCCAGCATAGATGTGCTGGAGGAGGGCGCAGAGACCACCAGCCATGCTGAGCCGATGAAGCAGCAGCTTCTCAGTCATGTGGCAAGTGGTCCCATGTGAAACTATGAATGAAACACATGGGCAACAGAGGACATTTATTCTA
Organism: Galagoides demidoff; assembly: GCA_963574575.1. Lineage (NCBI taxonomy): Eukaryota > Metazoa > Chordata > Mammalia > Primates > Galagidae > Galagoides > Galagoides demidoff. The sequence continues at coordinate 40,626 of CAUYQV010131585.1, forward strand.
TGACAGTTGGTTTTATCTGCAACCCCGAAGATGAACAAGAGCAGAAGATAAGGTAGGTCTGCTCCCTAGGGAGCCCATGATAAGGAAACAGTACACAGGAGGACTACTTCCTGAGAAAAAAGGGACTCAACTAGGGCCCACCACTGTCCTGCCATCATGTGTCCAGATCTCAGAACAATGAGCCTCTCACAGGCAAGCCATGTCCCACCTGCTTCTGCCAGATCTCCAGTTCAACTTTCACACAGAGGAAGACTGTGAACCCTACTCAATGAAAGGACTCAAGCAGAAAACATGTCCTTATAGGTTAAAAGAAAAAAAGTGAATTCATATGATACAGAGATTTCCACATAAAGGAAAACTTGATGGCTTTTGTTCCGAGTTCGGGCCTTTTGCTTTCTTTTTTGTCCGTGTAAAGAACTATCGGCACACTTCATTCTTGTATGCCAGTTCTTAAAAGGCAATGTGTGAGCATTGTCTATTAAAATACAACATACTGGGGCGGCACCTGTGGTTCAAAGGAGTAAGGCACTGGCCCCATATTCTGGAGGTAGTGGGTTCAAACCCAGCCCAGCCAAAAAAAAAAACAAAAAAACTGCAAAAGAACCTTTATAGAAATGAAAAATGTAGCTTTCTATCTATCTATATTTTTATAATTTTATAAAAGAAAACATAGCCACTTATTTATGTCAAGTAGGCAATGAAAAATCCAGTGTGGCTCTCTTTTATCTATCACTATTGCAGCCAAAGCAAAAATTACAGTGTTCTCAAGGATTCTTCCAAAGTGTTTAAACCATTGGGCTTGATATCAATAATCAGCTAGCTTTATATTTTACAAATAGTAATATATACAGGGGGTCCATAAAGTTCATGTGTAATTTTAAGTTGCACGTTATTTTAAATGGCACATGAACTTCATGGCCACCCTGTATTTTTTAAATTCCTGTGTAAGGCCTGCCTAGATTTCATAAGGGCATTTGATATACAGTTTCTACAGGTATTGTGTCCAATGTCATATTTTTATTCTTGCATATATAAGTTAAATTAGTCTACGCCAATTCTGCATTTCAACTGTGCCTTCACTTTGCTCATAATTAAGACAAGAGGGTTTTCTGAATGCTGTCTGGATAATTAGATGCTCATGCTGTAGATGGCTCTTTTAGTCAAGAGACATTTAACAGAAGTATCTACAAGAATTGCCTTTTAGCTGTACTGTGCTATTTCTGGATGGCCGCCAAAGGCATTACTGCCCCTATGTTAACTATTTGTTCAGTGAAGCTTAAAGCATGACAGCAACTTTCTTACCTTTTTGTTTTCTAGTCAATAATAATAGGACAGATAAGATTGTTGATTGTTTTATGTAGATGTTGATTTACATCAAAGTAAATGACAATAAAAGATGACTTCCTCCCACACCAAAGGAAACAGAGAAGAGTGTTAAGAATTAAGAGCTTTGTTTGCCTCCCAAGTCCACAGCGCGTATGAGTGACACACCTCTGTTACTGCAGATTTTGCCATCTGGAGATGTGCAGCCTCGCTTGCTTTCCCAGGGGGTGATATCGCACTGGAATTCGCATTTATCTCCATGCCAACCAGCCTCGCAGTAACAGTTTCCACAGTAACACTTCCCGTGGCCTTTACCCAAAATGAATTTTATACAGTGAGGAAAAAAAGCAACTTTTAAAAGCAGAATTAACTTTCTACCTCTTTGTGATCGTTTTTTGCCTTTTGAAATAATATAGCAGCTCCACATTCCTTGCTTAAAATAATCAAATTATACAGTTTCTCCTCAAAATATCATATACAAGGTTCTGCTTATACCTGCATAATTATGCATATAAACTAAACCAAAATGTCCTTTAACTTTGCCCAGACAGGGAGCTGACGGAAATAAAGTATTGTTAAAAGAAATGACCTGAAAGACTATTAAAATCTATTACTTCTCTATCTCAATGGAGCATCCATCTGAAATGCATGTAAGCCTTCACCCCAAAGACATTTCTTAAATTAGTATTTCAAATATTTCATTTCACATCAGCTGTTGAGAAGCCAGCAGTGTATATTTATTTAGCTATACATCAGAGTGACCACATGGTATTTTTTTTTGAGCATCTTTCATTCAACTGTGTTGCACAAGCGGTTATAGTTCCACCATGTGGAAGGGAGGTTCTCAGCCTGGTCAATGTTTAGTCATCCTTTAGACCAACAAAATGGCAAGGTTCTTTGGTCTCACAATCAGTTTCCATTCTACCTGTCAAGGGGGCACAAATGATAGGTAAGGGCACCCCCACCGTGTGTCTAGTCAGCCCTTTCTGCTCTTGCCTCTCTGTGAAGTGTTCCTGCTCACTGTCACATCGTTGCCTTCCCCACCCACATCTATCAACCCTCCTACAGAGTCCCCAGGGAATGCCTTTATCCCAAAATTCACTTCTTTGGCTCTTCCTTCTTTGTAGTTAATTGTGTCACCTCCACATGAATGTGTGTCCTTTGTCCTGTTTTGTCTTTAATCTATTCTTCCTGTGTTGCAGGAGTTTGTGTTTTATAGATTTATGGCTAAAATCTTTGTTCTTTCATCTCTTTTCTCTGATAGCCTATCCCCAGAGGGCCCATGAAAAACTGATTGTGAGGCTATTTTTCTTTCTCTGAGTAGCATAATTTCATTACTAGGGCCTGTCAAACTCACATAAGAAGCAGGAAATAGAGCAGCATTTTCTGCTCTCCTACACTATTCACGTCTAAGGGGAGACTTCCACCAAGCAGACATACATTAGAAAGACAGAGATGAAGAGGAAGGAAGCTGTAGTGACAGACAGAGAAAGGGACCGAGGCCAGAGCATGCAGTGCCACGCTTTCTGTCTACCTGGGGTATCCATGGTGAGTAACTTCTTAGCCTAAGGGACAATGGCCATTTTTACAACAAACTGTAGTTTTAAATTTGCTTACTAAAGCAAATGCAAAACCTATCAAATGATTTTACCACTAAAAAACTATATCATCTCTACATTTTATTAACTTAAAAAGATCTTGACATGTGTACGCAGCAGAAATATTTTCTGGTGCTATATCACAAGCGACAGGAATTCAAACACTACGCTGGAAAGAAGCCAGACTGTGCACTGATCACCTTTTCTAGGAGTCAGGTTTTGTAAGATCAGTCAACTTATTAGACTAAAGAATTTATTTTTTCCCTGTAACTTCAGGCTACGTATATTAAGGATACTGTGATATTAACAACACTATGTTGTGATATTAACAAATTATCACAAATATACATTGCTCACACCCAAATTCTTTGAATATTTATAAAATTCAGTATTAAATTATGGCTTTGCAAGGAAATCATTGAGTTCTAGGTAAATAAGAAAACAAAAATCACATAATGCTATGCCTGTATACAGCTATGAAAAATTAAATCAGATATCCATATAACTCCAATGACAATATTGTGACAAGACACATCTGAATAATTCGGTCAGAATGCACACTTCACAACAACAATGCACATTCTAGATAATAAACATAATTCTTTGCTCTGAGTAAACTGATAAAGCAAGAATATCTTTTTTTTTTATTGCTTCACTGATGGACTATAGAATCATCTCTCAACAGACTGGTTCCATGTAAATGACACATGGAAAGATTTACAATAGAGAATAGAGATTTACATAGAGAATGCATGCATGATTCTCTATCCAAGACAATGTCACCCCCAAGGGTGTTTACTGGAGTGCTGGTGTCCTTGGTCTGACTTTGCACCATGAAATTGCTTAATCCTCAAATGGAAATAATAAGTAGAAATTTTAAAAATAAAACATTCACTGTTCTTTGAAGCTAATTTTTTATATTTATAAATGCAAATAGACTTTGCTTTGGTGGTATGTTATCAGAACACAATGGCTCCAAAGAATGTTCCCTTCCTCTTTCCTAATCTGTGATAATTAGAAATGAACCATCAAGAGGACAAATACATAATATCTGTGGGTGGGTTCAACTAATCGATCTGGACTGAGCCCTTGAGAAAAAAATTGTCTGAGTAGCATCTAGCTTAGGTTACTGGCTTAGAAAAATGAATAGAAGGTTTTTGTGTTTGTTTTATGGTGGTGCACTGCGCAGCTAGAAGACCAAGGAGAAAGAATCGAGTTGGCCTAAAATAAGAGTATCTGGATGACTGCAGACGTCAAAGCTACAGAAATCTAATCAAAGGGACAAGCTTGTCATATGCTAGTGACACTTTTTCAGGGCCCTCTGGTTCCTCCTGGCCTGATCTGCCCCCATTTCTTCTAGGGAAATACTTTTCTAAAACTACCCTTTCTAAACGCAGGCCAGATGTCCATGGATGGGTTTCTTGTCAGATATGAGTAAAATATAAATTCAGAGATGAATTCACCTAAATGGAATTTAGGTGATTTCCACTGCTTTCTTTTTCCAGTATTAGTGAAGGTTGCAAATTGAAATTCTGGGCATGGCTGGGCTTGCAGTTCAGTAAGGAAAAGAAAACACTGGTGGTGAGGACAGACTCTCCTCATGGAGCTCCAAACTCCCTGACACTGACTCAGTTTTGAGTGGTTAGGGGGCAGGAACACAGTCTTCGGTGTCAGACAGACACAAGTCTAAATTCTATCATGATTTGTGCAGTGACCCAGGGTAAGTTACCTAATTTTTCCAAGTCCCAGTTCCCACATCTGTCTCTGTGCATAAAAATAATTCCTACCCTAGAGTCATTTATGAAACTTAACACAAAAACCTAAAGCCCTTGCAGCAGCACTTGGCACCGTCAAACACACAAAAAGTGGTACAACAGAAAAATGGAGGAAGAGACAGTGCTATATAGAAAAGGTCACCAAAAATGTTATTGAAGGGTGGAGTCTGTGAGGAGGGAGGAGGTAAACTCTAGGCTAATAACCCCACTGGCTGTCAATGTCCCAAGTAGGGCAGGAGATTATCTAAAGGTATGTGGTTTAGAAAGGGGAAAAAGACTAAAATTAAAACATACAGCTAAGAGAGTAGGAGAAAATAGACCAGATAAAGGCGGCTGAGCTGAGCAGAAAAGGCGGCATTCCAGGACCACTTCAGAGCAATGCAGTTGGCCTGTTGCCACAATGATAAGGCTCTCCTATGGGGACAATTCGGTCTTGCATTCAAGAAGTACCAGCCCACTCTTAATGCCTCAGTCTAACTCTCCTTATGTGAAGTGTTTTCCAAACAAGCATAGGTTTAAATTGAATTAGTACACCTAGAGCAGAGATCCATACAGAGATGAAAGCACAATGAAATAGTAAAAGCAAATACTTTTAACTTCTGCAGAGTCAATATACATACCTCCGCATATTTCTTCTGTTTCATCGTCTATGCATTCTCTATCATCACACTCACAAAATTTACCATAAACGAGTCCTTTTCCATCTGAATTATCACACTTACACCTGCCACAGTGACATGTACCTAAACCAGTAAAACAAGGAAAAGATCACACATGCATATAAATTATCATCAATGAATTTTTATCCTGTTTCAAGAGGGCAGATAATTTAAATCGATTTAATATCCTAGTTACGTATCTCTGTGGGTATGATGAGGTAGGGAACAAGCTATTCTTTTCTGAGATTATTATAGCATAGCAATTATAACACACAGCTATTATTATTGATCTCTAATAGTTAATGAATGTAAATTCGACCTCTCCAAGGACAAGGCTACTTTGTTTGCTACATGTCCATCCAACCAATGCAAACAGTGACTATCTTCTGATTACAGCTGAGTCCGCAGTGAACTAAAGCAGAAAATTCTAGGCTTTGTGAGGGAAATAACCTTGGTTATCTTCCTCACCAGTATTTACTCAACACTTTGCACATTGTTTGGACATAATATTTATATAATGAATACTGGTGGAAACAATTTGTCATCAAATGCATAAATGAAAAACCCATGTGCCTTAGATAATTTCTCATTGTCAGCATTAGCCGGTCTTGATACACGTGTTCTTGTAACAATGGGACCAGACCGGGTTTTCTTAGGTCTAGAGTCCTGGAAACTCACCAGAGTCTCAAGGGGCCTCACAGTGAGAAAGAGGTTCTGAAGTCATCTATTCTACCACAGGCCACATACTCATCCAAGTCGTGGTTTTATTACATCCCCAAGAGTGAGTTAGTTGAAAGTAATATTGCATTTAAATAATGTTGAGGGGTACAATAGTCACTTGAGGAACTTCCTTTCTAAGGAATATCTTTGAGGTTTTAACTCATCACATCAATCAAGGCCTTATCACTCACCAGAAAGCCCCTCCCCTACAATCTGAAAATCCAACAGGGTTCCAACTGGCCATAATCTTCCTCTCACAGTTTTATTTAAGTAAAAGCAATGTGATAAAATAGAGAGGTGCAAAGTGTTGCAGAAGCGCCTCGCCAAGGGATTTCCCAGAGACCTGGGTCAGAGACAGTCTCTGGGGAAGTGACAGCCAAGTGAGAAGACGTGGCCAAGAGAGAGGAGACAGTGAGCAGCTCACAGCCAGCAAGGGACAACTGCGCAAGCTCTGTGACAAAAAGGGATAGAACAGGGAAAAAATCAAACAGGACTGAAGTATACAAAGTAACAGGAGAAAAGGTATGAAATAAATAAAGCAACAAGGGTGTGTGCAGTTTACAGACATCTTACAGGTCATGTTAAAGATTTCTAATCTTAAGAATGATTAGGAGACAAAGAGGTGCGCTCAGCAAAAGGATCACGTGATTGGGGATGGGTTTTTTACCAGATCACTGTGGCTGCCGTGCAGAGAATTAAGTGAAATGAAGCAAATGTGAGATAAGGAAATGAGTAAAGAGGCTGCTGCATTTGTCTGCAGGAACGGAGATAGAGGCTGAGATAGACGGTGGCAGTGAACACGGAAAGAAGCAGATACGCGTGGGGACGTTCCCGGGAGGAGGGGACCGCACCTGGCTCCTGACGGGGCGAGAGGTGCAGGAGGAGAAGGGACCAATATGTTCCGACATTTGGCTTAAGCTGCTGGACACGGCATTCTGTGTGTGGTGCACTGGAGAGCGCGGGTTTCCGACTAAGGCAGCCGTGTAGCTGAGCCCAGGTTTAGTCCTCACTAGCTATGCATTTTTGAGGTCATGAATTTCATCCCTAACTCTCAGATTCCGTATCCACAGATAATCTCTTACTTCATAAGACTTCTGTAAGGACCAACTGATAAATGTATCACCTATGTTTTTCTAGAACCACTGCTGGGCTTCGTGCATGGTAGGCTTTCAGAACATTGTGGGTTCTTTCTCTTCTCCCATTAAGATGTGGAGGATGTTAGTCATATTTCCAAATATTTTCTCCAAACTCACCTTATATTTATGGACCTAGACAATGTCCTTGTTTTCTTACCTTTTGCATGATTCCATTACCCAGATCTCTTGCAATTTGCTATTACTTATACGAGTTTTTCTCACAGTTACATAAAAATGGCTATTTTGCAGAATTCGAGCTTGTTTTTCCACCTTAAGAATGCTCTTGTGAATATAACTTTTATTAAGCATCGTTCTCTTATTACTTGAAATCGAATGCTACAGTTCATGCTATTGGTTCATCTGAATTTGGTTCTCCAATTAACACCCTTCTTTTTTCTTTTCACATCTATTCATTCTGCCTCTCCTGGATCCAGTTATTAAACTGTCCTGTTATGTAATAGGTTACTATCAAAGAGCCAGATGGTATCAGGAATAATGAGATGGTGAAAATTAAAGAAATCACAGACCAGGAAGAAAGAGATAGATAATCAATACACTTTCTATAACACTGCCCACAAATGCGTTGCGAATGCCTTTGTGTACACGTTCTTTGGTTTTACACACACACTTCATATACTTCTTGCCACGTAAATTATACGTAACCAGAAGACACAGGATACAAAGGCATCTGTTCCATGGCAAATGCTATGTAAAAATTTTAAACCTCATTTTGGGTTTGTGAATGAAAGACAAAGTGAAGAAGAAAACTATTGAGGTTTATCTGGCATATGAATAGAATTCCAACAAGTGGAGATGAAGAAGAGACATTTGACGTCAGGAAAGAAAACTCGGGATAAGGAATAGGATGGAAAATTAAAGAACAGTGATCTCTGGCTTGAGTTTAGGTTGAAGGTAGATAGGAGAGGGTCAGAATATGGTAATGCAGTTTATAGGAGTTCATATTTTATTTGGTGGAAGACCAGGAACCTTTTATGGTTTCGGAGGAGAGAGCAACTTGGTTAAGGTTGTATATGCAGAAGTGTCTTTACAGGATTTTTGTTTTGGAGATTCCTCAGAATTTCTTTTGTTTTTCTTTTTGTCAGAAAAGATGGGAGGAACAGTGTCTGCCTCTGAATTGTGCAGTTTCTCACTGATGTCCCCCACAGGCAGGCTCACTCCATCCGCACCTCGGAACCATTCCTGGCTGATACAGGAAGTTTACAGCAGCTCAGAGGCTTCCTGTCTCAGCCATCGGTAGAATTCACAACTGAGCCTCCAAGACATGGCATATGGAAGCCCAGACGACAGTGCCAGACTCCTGTGCTCATGCTGTGTCACACTGCTTCTCCTTCTCGGGTGCCAGTTATCTCAGTCTCAATCTAGCACTGGCCTTCAGCTTTGTGCTAGATTATTTTAGCTCTGATTTTTTACAGTGCCTAAGGTCACAGACTCTCTCCAGGATGACTTGCCAGATTTGTACACCAGCCTGTACCCCTGGGCAGGGATGCTGGGGTGCACACTGACCTCTCTGGGCCCCCACTGAGTGAGTTTCTGGAACTCTTCAGTCAACAGCTCTACCTCATCATGCCCTTCAGCCTGATGCCACACTCCATGTACCCCATGTACCTTATCTTCCCCTTCTGCTCCCAGCCATTCCCAGAAAATCACAATGTGATATGAAAGAGAGAACCCAAAGGCTAATACTGGGCTAATGCAATTTGGGGGCAACAGTTCTGAATTAGGCTGCTGGGAGTAAGTATTAAAAGGAAGATGAGGCAGGTGCAGTGGGTCACAGCTATAATCCTAGCACTCTGGGAAGCCGAGTAGGGTAGACTGCTTGAACTCAAGAGTTCAATACCAGCATAAGCAAGAATGAGACCCCATTTCTACTGAAAATAAAAAAATTAGCCAGAAGTGGTGGCAGGTGCCTGTAGTTCCAGCTATATGAGCAGTCGAGGCAGGAGGAGCTCTTGAGCTCAGGAGTTTGAGGCTACTGTGAGCTAAGATGATGTCACAGCACTCAATCCCAGAGTCACAGAGTGAAATTCTGTCTCAAGAATAAATAAATACTTTTTAAAAGGTGAAAATGAAGTTGCCAAAGTAAACCATAAAAGGCTTAGATACTGAGATGAGAGTGAGAAAGAAAAGATTAAATGTAATACTGAGTATGAAGTTAACTTTTGCACAAGAATCTCACCTCTGATAATTTACCCTGAGGATACATCTCCAAAAATACAAAAATACATATGCACCAGATAATTTTGCACATTGCAATTTGCAAGTTCAAAATATTGGAAATTGTCTAAATGCTCAAGCATACGAGGTTGAATTAAATATATCACATGCATGGAATTCAGTACTGTGCTTTTGGAAAAAGAATGAGAAAGACTTATGTCAACTGATATGGAGTGAATTCCAGAGACATAATATTGAGTGGCAAAAGCAGAATGTGGAAAAACATAGATAGTGGACTACCATTTGCACTAATAATAAATAAAAAATAATAACACACACATATAACCTTTATAAAGAAACAGACACAGATAAGGTAGAAATAAGCCCAGGTGGTTACCCATGACGTTGAGGGTAAGCAGGTGGAAGGTGGAAGGATGACAGGGATGATTCTTAGGGTGTGTATTCTTGCCTGGTTTTAACTTTGCAAGCATGTTACTTTTCACATTATATAGTATAATTATATAGAAGAAGAAGAAGAGGAAGGATTAAAAAATCCTAAAACTGAAAGCAATCTGAAATAAATCATCTCAACTATACTTCAAATGAGTACCATAGCCACACTAAAAGGGGAGATAATAAAATAAATCCAAGTAGCTTATGAACATAGCAGTTGATTACAATTCTCAGTCCTCTGAAGAATGAATTCCCTGAGCAGATAATGCCAGTTAGGCTTTATAAGTGATCACAACCTTGTTTGATTTGCAAAAATAAGTGAAATTTACTTGATGCACTTCTTATGAATGCCTATATAGTAAAGAAAAATAGAACTTAGGTTCAAGCAATCAACAAATTCATATAACTATAGACATTCCTACAGAATAGATCAACTTTACAACTGCCATCAATCAAAATTGTTCTTTGCTTTACTTCTGTGCTCATCTTATAAAAGTATCCTTTTGCATTCTCTTAGTGGAGGTCCTTAACCTCTTCTGGTTTAGAGCTGCCCAATTCATGAATTATTGTTTACTCAAATTAACTCCTTAAAATATATATATATAAAGAGAGAGAGAGAATGCCTCCATTTACATTTTCATACTAGTCTGTCTGAGGAAAGAAACAAGAAGTAAATACACTCCAGTGGAAGCAAACATCCCCAATGCTTTACAATTTTTATCCTAATATCATTATTCACTAAAAGGAATCAAGGATCTTTGGAGAAGTGGCTGATTCCAAAACTGTGGCAAAGCAAGTACAAGACCCTGGAATATTTTGTTATGCAAAAAAATAAAGAATGTTAAAAATGAAGCAAACAGAAACAATGGAGACACGTCACAAGGACAACAAGTCATGCTGACGAGGCTCCAATGTCCAGAAATGAATAATAAATCCTGGAAATAATAGGAACTGGGGTTCCAGACTGATAAATCATTAAGCAAATGAAATATCCAATAATTGGTAAATGAAAGAGAATTCCCATTTGTGGTAGAACACTGAGTGTCAACTGGTAAAATATGGAATGAATATTGGAGCTCATAAATCATCATTTTTAAATTATCATTGTGAATACTGGGTCAGAGAAGTCATCAATGGACGGTAAAGGCAGGGTAATTTTATGAGAAACAGGATACATATAAAAAAGCTTTCAAGTGTTTCCTCATAGACTGCTCATTTGTGAAAAGGGTAAATCGGTAATAACAGAATTGAGGCACCAGACAACACCTTGGCCAGCTGGTTGAAACTGACCTCACCAATGAGAGCAGACGGTTATCACGTCCTCCCAGAGAGAGCGTCTTGAGTCCACAGAATCGTCTATCTGTTATTTCACCTCAGAATGTATAATATGCATCTAATCATGAAGAGGCATCAGATAAATCTAACGTAACATTTTATTTTTCTGAAAAAGGTTGGGACAATTTTATTGAAAAGTTTTAATGCTAAAAACTAAAGTCTATGAAAATGGTCCAGACTAAGAGGCTAAAGAGAGATAATAAATAAACACAACATTTTATATAGACTGGATCCTCTAAGAAGGGGAGATACATACTGTAAAGACCACTACTGGGTCCCTCAACAGAATTAGACCATGAATGATAGAGTAAATAAAATGATTGTATCAATGTCAAAAGAGAATACAAATATTGTAGAAATGTGTCAATGTGTTTTGTATTTTATCAAACATGTTTAATCATCTATTGAAACATATTTTCTCCTTCGTGGTATCTCAATGTGGTGAAGTATCTGATTAGATTCCTTAATGCTGAAACACCTTGGGATTCCTAAACTAACCCCTTTTGGTTTATAACATATTATTTTTTAAATACCTGGATTTGAGTCACAAATAATAAATAAATCTAAAAACAGAGAATTCAAATCCAAAACACGATTCACGTCTCGCTACTGAAAGAAGTTGGAAAGGAATGACTTTCAAGGTGAAAGAGGCTATGGGGGAGGTGTGTGCGTGTGTACGAGTGTGTGCGCCGTGTGTGTGTGTGTGTGTGTGTGCTTGCAGGGTGACGGTTACGAACTGGAGGTGGAGAAACCCTCCTGAGAGGAAGGAAAGTGTGAAGTGCTGGAAGTGAGAAGGACATCACACACCAGAAGGTGACCTGCCTGCTAAGACCAGTCGTCTGGGTTCCCTGCCCCTCGGCTTACACCTCTCTGGGCGTGGGCCTAACTGCTATAAGCAAAGCACCCTGGCTGAGTTTAATCTCTTCAGGGTATTTGTCACCATCAGACTGTGGAAAAGTCCCGGTTCTGGCTGCAGAAGGGCCCTGCAGATCAGGCGAGGTTTAGGAGGGCAGATATTCGCTCATGCAGTCCAAACTGCACCATTAGTGTGTAAGGCAATGAACCGAGTTCCAGACCCACGGGAGAACCACTCAGGAGGACCACAGAAGTCCAGACCACACCCCCAAACAGAAACCTCTGGTGTAGGAGACAAGCACTGACATTTACCACTTTCCCCTCGGGATGCTCATGTTCAATCCCAGCTGAGGAACCCACTCTGAGGCTCCACGTGACTCAGAGGCCAAATGTTAAAAGAGTAATTATAGTAACACCAGTGAAATGTCATTGAATCCCAAAGTGCAACTGTTTTATTTTATATGGTTTTGCTAACTAATTTTTAAAGCATCTCTGTAATTTTTTAAGACATAATTTTAAATGATTTCTATGAAATGTAGAAAAAAAGTTCAAACACAAAATCTTGCTGTCCCTATATTCTGCAATGAGCTTTGTAACCAGAACTTCTTAAACATCTATCCAATTAAAAAGATTTGGTTCTATTTGATGTGACAGTAATTCAAAGCATCCTTGTTCTGTAACAGAAAATAATTAAGTCAGTTTATATAAATCCATTTTTAAAGATGTAATACAGTATTCAAAATCATAGCTCCCAATTCATACAATGTTGCTGGGATGCTGTTTCCATTGAATATCCTGCTAGGAGAGGCATTTGGAACAGCTGGAGAGTCTCCAACTTGCCAGTCCCAGCAAGATGAAATTTTGTTTCTATTGATTTATCCAAATTTTACTTCTAAAAAATATACTCGAATGTAGTCTCACTCCCTTCAACATTTCTCCATGCCCACCTATTTCTATTACAAACAAAATTTAACTATTTCACTTAAGACTTTTCAGAGGCTATGCAGGTCATTCTTACCTGCATTCGAGCAGATGACATCTTGAGAATTCTTACACATCTGGTTACTTTTCTTCTTTGTCAGGTCACAGTGAGTTGGGTATTGGCAAGCGTCTCCAGACCATCCCTCGTCACATTTGCACTTGCCACAGTCACACTCCCCATGGCCTGAGGATTGAACAACATCCACTTAGACTGAGCTGTAATAAATTCAAACACATGTGTATCACAGTGGCTAGTGGGAAATGCTATTATATAGAGTAGGATGGAATGGGAGAATTTAATTTGAACAATCAACTTTGATAAATGATTGTAAAAACATTAAATTAACTTATAAAGGTAATACATCAAAAATCCAATAAATTACATGGTCAGAAAATTCAGCACTGTAAAAGAAAAGAAAGTTCCACCCTCGTCACTTAAGAGAAGAAAAGTCCAGCAGAGATTGTTTCTCCTTACCTGTACTTTGTAACACATAAAGCCACAAACCTGGGGTAGGGAAGGTTACAGGAAGCTCCACTCAACTAAACATTGGCTGGATGTTTACTTGAATTAAACAGGTAATGAAATTTTACAGAAATATAAAATTTCATCTTGGGTAAGACCGACATTAAAAATAGGTCTATATTTTGTTTCATATTCATCTGCTTCCACAGAAACTTCTCAATCTTTAATGCTCTCAATAGTTATTTTGCTTGATGGCCATGCTGTTTTTATTTTTGTGATCAGTAACTATATTAAGACCTGCTAAAACCTACTAATGGGCTCAGCGTCTGTAGCACAGGGGTATGGTGTCTGTCACATACACTAAGGCTGGCAGATTCAAACCCAGCCTGGGCCAGCTAAGCAACAATGACAACTGCAATTTAAAAAAAATAGCCTGGGTGGCGCCTGTGGCTCAAAGGAGTAGGGCACCAGCTCCATATGCCAGAGGTAGTGGGTTCAAACCCCAGCCCTGGCCAAAAACTGAAAAAACAAACAAAAAAAAATAGCTGGGTGTTGTGGCAGGTGCCTATAGTCCCAGCTACTAGGGAGGCCAAGACAAGAGAATCACTTAAGGTTAAGAGTTTGAGGTTGCTGTGGGCTGTGATGCTATGGCACTCTACCATGGGCGACATAGTGAGACTCTATCTCCAAAAAAAAGAAAGAAAAAAACCAAAACCTATAATGTTTTTAATGACTACACATTAGTCTGACAGAAACACAAAACATGTACAATACCCGGTTCTTGTTCTCAAAGAACTTAACAAACTTCAAAGTCAAGGCTGATACAAAGAAATTCATGTCAGCCAGAAGTGATTATCACCTTGTGTTATGTTGAGCAAGGTGGTCTCTGATCTATAGAAATAAGAAGGATGGCTTTCTGGACTTCCTTCACCATTAACTGGGCCTTGAACTGTGAGCACATTTAAATGGGTTTAAGGGGAGCATTCGTACATCACTCAAGATGATAACACTAATGTCTTAATGTCTTAAATCCATAGGCCACACAGAATGAAATCATTGATCTGATGCCAACAGATAATTAAATGTAGCAGCCAAAATCCACAGGACAAGGTCCAGATGGTCAGAATGAATGGCTCAGACGTTGCCCATTTGGGCAAGTTTCACAGGCCTATGTCTGTGATTGGCTATAACTTTAAAATTCTGCTTCATGTGATCCAGTCCGTGCAAATCTTCTATTTCTCTTGCATTTGTCAAATTAATCATTCTATTTGACAAACAAAGCCTTGGAAGCACCCAGCTGAACTCATCCTATTCAGTGCACATGACTGTCAGCTGATCATGTCATTCTGCATTCCTCCTGGCCTTATGTGTAACGACCATCTCGGCCACCTCGATATCGCATGTAAGCATGAGTTAGCTCCCCTGTCAACCACCCAGGCTATAAAAACATTGAACCAAATTCTTGAAATGGCCAGTGTTCTTTTAGTAAGTATCTTAGAAACTCTACTGACTCTTTAATAACATTAGTGTATTAGGTTGAACCACACAAAATCACCACTTTGGTAAGTGGATTAACAAGTTGTTTCGTATGGTTCATCCCAGTGAAAAAGCTTTCATATCAACAACACAGAAAATGGAATTGATTGAGAAGATAAAAAATTATGGTAGTAATGATTTGATGAATCAAGAATACAAGACTACTTGATTTTTTTTTTTAAATATTGGATGGGACATCTTAGATTTGAATCTAAAGTATACACAGCAGAGATGGGTAATGGCTTGTGGGTCAAAGTTACAGATTACTTTTAAAGGGGTGAGGATTAAAAATAAGAACAACAAAAACGGACAGAAGACAAGGAGAGACACACGATCCAAACTGACCCTTGAGGCATCAGCTACTTCCTTCCCAGTGGGAGTCCATAGAGGACGAATTTCATGAAATTCCCTCTGCAAAAAATTCTAGGGTAAATAAACATGAGAAAGAGTATATCATGGTGTATACTGGCACACCAAAGACCTTCAGATGTCCCACTATGAAAAAGCTATTTAACTTTATTTAACTAAGAATTTACTTAGGGGCGCCTTTTTCTCATAACCTAGATCTTAGCCACACACTTAGGCTGACAATGCACCAGACACTGTAATATTTTCAGCTTCTCCTTAGGCATCTGTTTGGAGGCAAAGCCAGCATCTAACGTAGGACATTCATTTGCCTCTATGCTCTTTCTCAACTTTATGCCCAGAAGAATCCTCTGTGACTCACTCTCCCCCATTTACAAAAGCTCATAGAATAGAAATTGATTTTTGGCTGTCAAGAATTATGAAATAATAGACCATGTACACTTATTTGAAGATAAATATAATTTTTTCAAAGAAAACAGTCTTCAGATAATCTTTCCTATTTTTCCGAGGTTAGTGAGAGCCATGGCAGCCCTCAGGGAATTAGATGGCTGTATTGTTGTGGCCACGTAGCTTCCATTATAGCATCTGTAACCCGGCTTTGAAAAACACCTCATTCTTCAAAGTAATTTCTCTGTTGTGTATTATATTAGTTTCTTGGGACTGCCATATCAATGTACCATGGAAACCTGCAGCAGAAATTTATTCTCTTTAGTTCTGAAGGCCAGAGCCTAGAATCAGGTCAGCTCATTTCAGAAGCTCTGAGAAAAAGTCTCAGGAAGAAACCGTGGCGGCCCCTCTCCCGCGCCAGGGTGCAGGCCGTCCTTTGCATTTCTTAGCTCGTGACAGTGTTGCTCTCATTCCCTAATAACTAATGATACTGAAGACACTTTCACACGCATATCTGCAATCCATCTAAATTCCTCTGCTCATTTCTACTTGGACTTTTTTGTTAAGTGTTGAAATTTGGGGTTGTTTTCTTTTTTTTTTATCCTGGATATAATTAAATTGACATAAATGTGATTTGCAAATATTTTCTCCTAATCTGTGGCATCTTTCAGCTTTTGAACAGCATCTTTTGAAGAGTAAAAGATTTCTATTTTAATTAAATCCAAGTTATCAAGGTGTTATCTTCAACAATTACTCTTTTGTTATCTACTGAAGACTCTTTGCTTACCTCCAGATTTATTCTCTTCCCTCCAGCATGCAGACTTGATGACTGTAACTCACAGTAAAGTGTGAGAGTCAGGTACTGCAAGAACTCCAACTTTGTTCTTTTTGAAAATAGTTTGACTTCTGTAGTTCCTCTGATTTTCTACAGAATTTTTAGAACCAGCACACTTATATCTTCAAAAAGCTTGCAAATACTTTAACTGAGATTGCATTGAACCTCTTTGTAAACCAGAACTGCCATCTTAACACTATTTAGTCAATCTAGTGAAACAAATCAGCTGATTTCCAATATTGTGGGGGTTTTTATATTTCTTTATGTATTCCTATAAATATTGGATTCTGTTTGCTAATTTTATTGAAGATTTTGTGTCTATGTTCATTAAGTTATTAGTATGTAGTTTTCTTTATTGTAACATCGTTGTCTATTTTAGTATAAGGAAAATGTTGGCTTAAGGCACTGATTTGAAACGTGTTCTCTAATATTCTATTTTTTGGAAGAAGTTGCTTAGAATCAGCATTATTTTGTCCTTAAAAGTTTGGTAGAATTTGCTACTAGAACCACCTGAACCTAGAATATTATTTTTTTCAGATCAATATAAAGGCAGTATATTACTTTGTGTAAATGTTTACTATGATTCAATTTAATCAACAGCATGATACTCAGGTTATCAATTTCTTTCTGTTTGAATTTGATAGCTTACATCTTTCAAGGTGCTGGCTCATCTTACCTAAGTTGTTGCATTTACAGGCGAAGACTTGTCCCTAACATAAGCTTATTATCCTTACATAAACATAATGTTAGCTGTTCTCTACAATATCTCAGGACGATGTTGGTAATTTTCGTCTTTCCTCTATTTTTCTCAGTAAGTCTGGCTAAAGACATATCAATTTTATTGATATTTTCAAAGAACCAGGTTTTGGTCATGTTGATTCTCTTTGTTGTTTATCTCTTTTCCATTTTATTAATTATTCCCTTAATCTTTATTTTTCCTTCCTTTTCCTTAACTTGGATTTAATTAGGTCTTCTTTGTCTAGCTTCTAGGGTGAAAGTACACATTAATTCTAAAACTTTCATGTGTCCTAATAAAAACATTTAATGCTATAAATTTTTCTCTAAGTATTACTCTAGTCACAGTTCACAAATTTTGCCATTTCCTATTTTTATTTTCATTCAGTTTAAAATATTTTCACAACCCTTGAGATTTTCTTTTGACTTACAGGTAATGTAGAAGCGTGCTGTTTAAATTCCAAATATTTGGAGATATTTTTCAAATATATTTCCGTGGCTTCTAGTTTGATTCCATGAAGATACAATAATATTATTCTTTTTCAAAATTTTGAAAGCCTTCCTTTAAGGCCCAGAATATGACATATCGTGTTTGATGTTTCTCATGCATTTGAAAGAACACATGTTCTGCTGTTGTTGGGGGAGTGTCCTACATACGTCGGGTCAAGTTCATTGTAACTTGGTTCAAGTTTTCTGTATCCTCAGTAATCTCGGTCTGCTTGTACTGTTAGTCACCAAGAAAGAAATGCGACATCTCCAACTATAATTGAAGATTTATTTTTTCCTCCTTTTAGTCTGTCATTTTTTAAATTTATACATTTTGAAGTATTATGTTACGTGCACACATACCTAAGATCATTTATCTCATCACCAAATACCACTCTTTCATTGTGTAATGTCCCTCTTCTAACTGATTATCACTCCTTGCCTTCAAGTTTTTGTCCAACGTCAGTAGAGCTAATCTGGCTGTCATCTGACTAGTGACGCATTGCATAGAAAGTCTTTCCCATTCATTTACTTTTTTTTTATTATTTCTTATAGCATAACTGTGTATACTAATGCAATCATGGGGTACAGTGTGCTGTCTTCATTTCCATTCATTTACTTTTAACCAATCAATGCCTTATATTTAAAGTGGTTCTTAATAGATGATGTACAGCTGTGTCTCACTTTTTAAAATACAATCTCATAATTTCTTTTAACTGATATGTTTAAAGATATCTCATTTATATAGTTTTTGATATTGTTGCATACAAATCTACCAAATTTTTAATACATTTTCATCAGCTTCATTGGCTCTTATTTTTCCATTTTTCTGTATTCTCTATAAACATTATTTCTGATTCTATTTTCTTTACTATTTGTACATTTTAATTTTTAGTCCTGTCCTACAGTTTATATTATACACCTTTAATTACACTTTAATCAACCAGAATCTACCTTCAGATGACATTACCCTACTTCAGTACTATCCTACTGAATAGTACTATCTATGTAGTATTAGAAACTTACCACAGTAAAGTTCCAATTCCTCCATCTTATCCTTTATGCCATTTTACTTTTGCGTACACACACACATCTATTTAAACACACAATACTGCTATATGAATGTTATTATACTTTAATATATTCCGTTTCCATTGTTATTCTTTTTTGTGTGTGGATCTAATTTTATGTCTAGTATCAACCCCCTTCTGTCTAAAGAACTTCATTCACATGGTTTTATGGTACACCAACAACAATGCACATTCTCATGAAAACCCTTGATTCTTTTTTTTATTTTGGAATATACTTTTGCTTACATAGAATTCTATGATTTTTATTTCTTCAGCCCTGTAAAGATGTCACTCTGTTCTCCTCTTGCTTGCCTGGCTTCTGACAAGAAGGCTGTTGTAATAATTATCTTCGTTCTTGTGCATGTATTATGTTATTTTGTGACCATCTCTAAGAGTTTCTGTTTGTCTTGTGTTCAGCAATTTGAATATGATAGGCCTACCTATTTGTGTGTGTGTGTTCTTTGTTAAATATCTATGTTGAGCTTTTAACATTTATGTTGCCATCTTCTTCCCTCGACTGCCAGGGGTACTGGCAAGGGGACTGACAGCATCAAAGCTCACTGTCCTTCCTCCAACAGATGCAGGTTTTGCTCTACAGGGCAAACAGGTACCAAGTGCCTGGGAAGTTCATGACCATCCTGCGGGAGCTGCTCTTCTCTTCCTTGAGGTCTCCATTTTACCGATCAGCTTTTAGAAATGTCCTCTGATATTTTCTGTGGGAGCGCGGTGGCATTTGTCCAGAAGTGTCCAAGGCTGCTCGTGTACTCTCGCAAACTCTGCATCAACCAAGGGCTTCTCAGTCATCCCCCAGGGCATTCGCAGCCTCTGCGGGTTTGCCCACCACCCTTCCTATTCTCAGTGCCTAGTTGCATCCACTCAGCTCGGCCAATGCTCAGTTCTCATCCCTCCAGATCTGGGGCCAGTTGTCTTTCCTGTGACTTCAGATCTCAGATCAATTTAGAAATGCACGAGGATTTGAAGTTTATCCCATTATTCTCCAGATCTCTACATCCCTAAATGGAAAGCAGAACTTTACATATATGTTCACTTTGTAAATAAATTCAGGGATACAGAATAATTGGAGCTGACATCCCTAACACCTGTGATGCCACTCAGCCTTGAGTGTAAACTGTATCTTGGAAATAAACATAATGAAACAGAGATTATAAATAGTATATTAAAAAGGATAACCTGAGACACTTCTATTCTTCTGTCACTCCTAATAACCACTTGGAATTATTATTGTTTTAAATTTTAAAACAGCACACCAGCTGTAGGTAGTCCCAGCTACTTGAGAGTCTGAGACAGGAGGATGACTCCAGCCCAGGAGTTCAAAGCTACAATGAGCTATGACTGGACTGTGTCATAGCATTCCAGTTTCGGTAACAGAGTGAGACCCCATTTCAAAAATAAAAATAAAAACAGTACACGGAAGGCATAATGTGCAATTTTGAGTGTAAGTGCATAAAGTACTTAACTGAAATGGAGTAATACCTTTAAAAATGTAAATGTATTCTTGGCCAAGTGCAGTGTCTCACACCTGTAATCCTAGCACTCAGGAAGGCCAAGCTCAGGAGTTCAAGACCAGCCTGAACAAGAGCAAGACTCCATCTCTATTAAAAGTAGAAAAATTAGCCAGGCATTGTGGCAGGTACCTGTGGTCCCAGCTTCTCAGGAGGCTCAAGTAAGAGCATTTCTTGAGCCCAGGAATTTGAGGTTGCTGTGAGCTCAAAGAGAGCCACGGCACTCTACCCAGGGTGATAGAGTGAAATTCTGTCTCTAAATAAATAAATAAATAAAATGTATGCTTCCGTGTACATTGTTAATGGAGAACAAATTAAAATTTTTTGATTAGGACCTTTCCATGATTATTACTGACAATAATTTTTATCACATAGAGAAGGATAGCTGTTAAAAATTATTCTCTCTGGGATGTGAAATAATCTACATGGGCTACTGCTCTTCAGAGCCTTACGGTAACCTTGAAATAGATATTTTAAAGTGAACACTTGGTTGGCCCTAAAAGCTAAAATCCATTTGCTCTTGTTCAAATACACAAATTCCCAAGACCTGCATTGTGTCCTATTTTCTAGCATATTCAAATTTATATTCAATTATATCTTAATAATAGATTCAAATTTTCTCCTAGACTTTTTGAACTGCTGTAGATTCCCCAACCTTCTCTAGTGATAAGAAACAAAAGAATTAACTGTATCACATCCAGAATTCTAAAAAAAGATTATTAAAGAATCCCTTATTTGACATTACACTTATTACATGATTTCAGATAGAAACTTGACCACTTTTAAGACAAGGTTACCTGTCCTGGCTTGCTCCTTAAGCTAACAAAGGATGACCTTTTAGACAAGTCTGCTTCTCATTCTTGAGAATATTTCCATAGGGACAATGGAAGAATTCCCTGCAGAAGAGTCCACTACTTAGAAAGAAATTAGAAGTTCTGCCTGGATACTAATTAGCTATGTGATTTTAATCAGAAAAATGGGGGGAAAGCAAAGGAGAAGGAAACTAACACTGTGGTAAGTACTTTATTCAGGCTAGTGTGTTTAATTTGCATAATAACCCAATGTAATAGATCTTATTTCTGCATCTTACAAATGAGAGGACTAAATGGCAGAGTTTAAGTAGTTTGATCTTGCTCAGGGTTGCAAAGGTTTGGGAGCTCACATGCTGTGTTTTTCCCATTATGGCCAATGTTCTCTGTTGAGTTCTAGAATGTACCGGAGTTGAGAGGACCCTATTGCTGTAGGAAGGGCGGAGCTAAGTACTGTGGTTTGATAGCACTGCTTTTTTTTTTGTAACCCTTGGCGAAAGAATTCTAATAGTAAACTTATTTGACTTTATTATTTAAAATTAACACTAAAATGGGCAGATAAAAGAATTCAAAAGCCTAGCAAGTCAATTTTTCTAGAATTTATGTTCAACTGTGAAATTAAGAGATTAGACTGAATAACCTCAAGATTTCATTCCTTTTGCAAATCCCAGACTATAGTTTCAATTATTTTCTTTCTTTCATGACAAAACAAAGTAGTTTCTTTTTTTTTTTTTTTTTTTTTTTTTTTTTGTCGGGGCCGAAAGCTATCCCCCTGGGTAGAGTGCCATGGCACCACAGCTCATAGCAGCCTCCAACTCCTGGACTCAAGCGAGTCTCCTGCCTCCGCCTCCCAAGTAGCTGGGACCACAGGCGCCCGCCACAACGCCCGGCCATTTTTTGGTTGCAGCCATCATTGTTGTTTGGCGGGCCCGGGCTGGGGATTC
>CAUYQV010131586.1:0-10384 GCA_963574575.1 Galagoides demidoff
GGGCGCCTGTGGTCCCAGCTACTTGGGAGGCAGAGGCAGGAGACTCGCTTGAGCCCAGGAGTTAGAGGTTGCTATGAGCTGTGATGCCATGGCACTCTACCCAGGGGGATAGCTTGAGGCTCTGTCTCAAAAAAAAAAAAAAGAATATAGTCATCCAATACATACACGTAATGACAGTAGTCGCCATCACCTGAGCATTAGTATGTGCCCAGCACTGAGTAAGTGCTCGCCAAGGCAGCCTCTCAGCCACTTGTCATAACCCCCAGGGTATGTGTAGTTACCCTATGCTACCAATGAGGAACCAACTTCAGAATAAGCAGTGAGCTGAGACATGAAGCCACACCTGTTTCATTTCATATTCCAGTCTTTTACACACTATGCTATCCCATCTGCCACTAGAGACATGCTTAAAAAAGGGATTGTTGGCCCTTTCAAAAATGCTTTCCAGAGTTCTGAATCAGCCTTGCTGCTTATTGGTACCATGGGATAGTCTGTCTATGTCTAATAAAATGAAGTTGCCTCTATAGAACATTTTCCTGGAGGTGGCATTCCTCACATTTTCTCCCAGAAGCTGTGTGATAATGAAGTTTCATTGTCATTTGAATGAGGTTGGTAGAAAGGAAAATGAGTCCCAGGTCAGGCAGATGTGAATGGGGTAGCAGAGGAAATGCTGTCCCATGAGCACAGGCAGCTGGGTGTCTGGACGCATCATAAAATTTTATTGTGAAATGCATGGATGATGGGCCCAGCTGTAAAACATCAGGAGTGTTTATCATAATCTCCCAAAGCATTCCGGGTGTGCTCCCCTTTGACAGTATTTTTGTGGACTTAACCTACTTAAGATGAAGACATCAAAATCACTTCATGGCACAGTCCTACTGGGAGGCACGCCATGGGCTTCCCTCTATGAAGTCATTGTGCCACTTGTCATGGAGGGCAAGACCTCCACAGTGAGGAAGAAGGAATAAATAGGAAGTATTAGCATGAGATGATGGCATGACCTGGAGTCTCACCTTTGCTGCTCATGTCCGTTTCTGACCAACCTTAGCAGTACCCAACCCACAGGGAGCCCATCCTACTGACCATACTTTACTGTTGAATGACATCATCAAACTCTCCCATGCTACACAACTATATATGCATGTGTGTTCTGTGTGTCACAGAACGAGATCTCTAGGCCAAAGATAGTTTTACTCACTCCCCCCTTTCTCTCTACCCCTCCCATACAATTGGGCCCTTATAAAAAGTTCTGTCCTTGATATCAATTCCTTTTCTACATAAAGCTTTGCTGTTTTCCTTAAAGACCCAGCATTTTTTTATCAGTGTTGTTCTTCTGAATCACAGAACACAAAAAATTTTCTGAATGACTAATTTCTCTCTTTCAAAAGTAGTACATAATTAGTGCTATTCTAGATGCATAGGAAAGAAGTTAAATCATTACATACAATGTATGCTTTATACATTAGGCCTTAATTCTCTCACTGAACCTCAGCTGAAAAGGCCTCAAGATGCACACAGCTACAGAATTAAGTCAGGGAATATAATAATGGAAAAGGTTCTTAAAAGTTATCCAGGTCGCACCTCCTTCTTAGGTATGAATTTCCAGTGTTACCCTGAAAAATATCCAGTGAGCTTCTATCTGAACTATCAGAGACAGCAAACACCATTAAGGAAAGTCTTCATGTCTGGAAGTTCTTCTTCTGATCATGGTGCAAAGGGTCAAGATGATGAGGACCCTTAAGAGCTAGATTAAGACATTTGGACTGCATCTTGTAGTTAGCTCCCCAGCTCTCTACAGGACCAGCACAATCCCAAGCAAGTTCTCTGATTCTGCTGGACATCATTATATTATTACAGTGAGAATCATCCACAGACTTGCTGACAGGTTTAGAAAACTGATGCAGAGCCATCAGGTAGATGCTATCAACAGGTAATGCAATTCATCTCACTCACTGAGATCTACTTGGCAGGTAGACAGTGCCTCGAGGAGTGCTATTGCTGCCTGTAGCCCACCATGATTTCCTGCTACCTCCTTAAATAACCTGAAAATACCGCATCCTAATGTCTTATCTTGTTTTCTCACATCAAGCCCAGGCTGAGGTTTCAGGTGTCCCATTGCAGCCAGAAGGGAGATTTATGGTCCTGTTATCAGCTCAAGACAGCAAGAGACTGTGGTCACATTGGGGGAGGAAACAATAGCCCAGCAGGGAAGACCACAGTGGAGGCTGCTGGTCAGCACCTGGAATCACCTGTGCCACACAGTCCTGCTGATGGGTGTACTGGACCAAGAACTGGAAATAGAAATGTCCCATGAGTCCCTGGTGAATGACCCCATCCATTCGAGTGCTATGAACACAATCACTCATCAGAGGGTTGTTGCTTGCAGCTAAATCCACTGTCACATATTTCAGAAGTGTTAAATCATCCCAGTAATATAGAAGATGGAAAACCTATCA
This sequence comes from Galagoides demidoff, assembly GCA_963574575.1. Taxonomy (NCBI): domain Eukaryota; kingdom Metazoa; phylum Chordata; class Mammalia; order Primates; family Galagidae; genus Galagoides; species Galagoides demidoff. The sequence continues at coordinate 2,457 of CAUYQV010131586.1, forward strand.
TAGGTGTTTGGAACTAAGGAGTTCATGATAAATGGAGAAACAGTAACAGGACCCCTTTGGGCCTTCCACATGCCCATGTTCACACCACACTAGGGACATCTTATTGGCTTGTCCAGCCACGTTCCAGATGCATGCATTCCACCCTCCAAGGACAAAAAATGAGATTCCACAAGACAACTTTAATCTGTCAGACATGGGAATGTGGAGCACCTATTTAATTATTATTACCATCATCATCATTATGATAGCAACCAGAGATTTTCTCCAGCTCTATCACCCACCACTATGGGACTCCCCTCTGCACTATTTCTAACAAATGTTCCCCAATTAAATATAGGATATCTTCTCTTTCATAGAGATGTTTTAAAATACATATCCTCTTTGTGTCATTACATACCCTGTATTACAAACTTCTATAAGTCAGCATTTACTAAGTATCATACAAAATATAGCACCATGACCGAAGTGACTCCCATCTCTGACTCTTCCCTCATGCTGCTGTATTCTGCCACCTCCCCCATTGACGCCATGAGTAGGGGTGCACTAGGAGGAGGCCTCTCCTGGTCCTTCCTCTCACTCACAGCTCTCTCTCAGCTTTCTGGCATGGGCAGAAAAGGTGAGATCAGACTTCAGTTTACTTCAGAGAAATGCCAGCCCTAGGCAACAGGGAGAACCATGGAGCTCTTCCTGCCCTCTGATTGGGCTGCCAGCAAAGAGGTTAGATTTGCCAAAGGATTTCTTTTCCATTCCCCTCTAGGCTAAAGCCACCACTTATTCCCCTTGGTCTGTCACACAGATATCACTGCCTGCTGACTCAGGACCTGGGCTGAACCTGAGCTGGCGCACCTAAAGGCAATGGTTCCAGGGTGCCCAAGAGCAGCTATCTTTTTTAGAGCCCTACTCAAAAGACAGCCTCTCCAGAGACACTTCCCCCATGTATCCAGAGTAAGAGAGCAGGGGCTGGACTCCAACCAACGATATTTACTGAGTGCCTATCACATGGAGAGCATGATGTCGAGGAGCCATTTCAGTAGTTTTCAATTCAGAAAAGGTTTACTGGGAAGCATTTATCAGTGAGAGGTGGCATATAATGGGCTCCCATTTAAGCTCTGAACCATTGGCCTGGTTCACTACCTGGGTCACCAACTCTTTGGATGTTGTGAAGTTAAACGAGTTAATGTATCCAAAATAATTAATAATCATGTCCATCATAAAATAAACAGTCAGTGTATATTAGTTATTATTATGATTACACAGCAGGGGTCTTGGCCAGGCCATGGGGATGCAATGATCAATAAGTTATCCTCCAGCCTTCTAAGAAAAAGGCAATCTGTGGAAGGCACACTGAGGCAGGCGTTTCAACATGGTAGTGACTCCCACCCAATCTGCTATGACACGCTGATACACCTCAAGCACCTATAGGTACTATGTCCTATTGTGAACTATAAGTATTCTAACAGCTACACTCATCATATGATGAGTAGGGAGAGAATATGGAAAGAGAAAGGCCCCCAGCTTGGACTCCCCCAAATAAATTACATATTACTAGAAAATGTCAGGAATTTTCTTCCTAAGTGTAGAAGAAAGGGTTACTGGTCCACAAGTAGTTCTATTTAAACAACAGGAGTACTCAAGGATACTTTTTGTCTGCTATGAACAGAATATCCAGCAAAAAAGCGATCTAATATAAGAACATTTATTATCTTTCATAACAAAAAAACTAGAGGAAGACAGTCCCAAGTTCGTATCAGTAGCTCAATTGTGTCCTTAAATCCCAGGCTCATTCCATTTTTCTTATCTTTAAACCTAAGCTCTTGTAATTTGTGCTCATGGGTGCAGAATGTCTACCGTAATTCAAGTCCTCCCAGGTAAACATGGTAATAACCAGCTAGTGGTTTTCTTTTTTAAAGTCACATTTCCCTCAAGTACCATTTACCAATATTGAACCACATGGCCAAGGCCTAGCTTCAGGGGGGTCTGAGAAGCAAATGTCTGACATTTTTAGCTTCTGCAATAGGACATGAGATACACCAGAAAAGAATGTAACCAACAGTGTCTGTACGGTGAATAAGTGAAGTGTCCAGAAACTGTATTATTCACAGGTGAATAACTGTGTTATTCAAACACTATTTTTGCTGGGATATAGTAGTGATTGTACACTAATCATTATTATCTCATTGAATGTAGTTTTAAAACATTTAATCCCTTCAAATGTGCTGCCAAATCCTCTAGCATTTAAAAAGGGACCCCAAACATGGAAAGGCCAAGCACTAGTTTGGTACACCCTGATAAATGTCACCCATGCAAATGAAATGCTGTGGAGGAGGCTGGAAAATCAGCCAAGAAACTTGTATATAATCAAATGTTCATTTAGTAATTAATCTGAAACATCTACTATGTATCTCACACCATTTTACATTAGTGAATAAGAGAGTCCCTACCGTCATGGAATTTAAATTTTGTGGCCGTGACCACATGGTCTTTAGTTCCAAATACGCAATGATTCTACTGTCCTAAGTTTATAGGAGTTTAGGCATCTTATCCTCTGTGTCCCTTCTGCCAGTACCTGTGTCCTTACACTCTCCAACAAGGTGATTCTCTCTGTTGATAACCACAAGCATTAAGACCCTTACAATGATCACCTTCCACTTAATGAAGCATAAATATATTTTCTCTTCGTTATGATTTTCTTAATAACATTTTCTTTTCTGTGGGTTACTTTATTGTCAGAGCATAGTAGATAATATATATAAACATACAAAACTCATGTTAATCAACTGTTTGTATTATCAGTAAGGTTTCTGGTCAACTCTAAGACTATTAGCAGTTAAGTTTTGGAGAATCAAATGTTATAAGAATTTTTAGCTGTGCTTGTAGTCAGCACCCCTAATCCTACATTGTCTGGGGTCAACCGTACTTATAAGAGTGTGTCTTGTTTCCATCAGATCTGTAAAAAATAATGAAAACAAGGGTGGCGCCTGTAGCTCAAGAGGCTAAGGTACCAGCCACATACACCAGAGCTGGTGGGTTCAAATCCGGCCCAGGCCTGCCAAACAACAATGACAACTACAACCAAAAAATAGCTGGCATTTCAAATTGTATATGAAACAGCACAATGTACCCCATGTTTGCATCAATGTACACAGAAATCAATTAATAAAAAAAAAAAAAAGCTGGCTATTGTGGAGGGTGGCTGTAGTCCCAGCTACTTGGGAGGCGGAGGCAAGAGAATTGCTTAAGCCCAAGAGTTTGAGGATGCTGTGAGCTGTGATGCCATGGTACTCCACCGGGGCCATAGCTTGAAGCTCTGTCTCAAAAAAAAAAGAGAAGAAGAAAAACAAGATTTCTGCTCATTTTGTGCACTCTTAAAATAACTAATGAAGTACAGATCATTCACTTTATTTGCAGTGGCAATGTATCAGGGTGGTACATACTCATCTCAGTTGCTTATTAGCCACATAGCCTTGGGTAAGTCCCTTTCTGAGCCTTAGTTATCTCATCTGAAAATGGGCATGGGAATAATTCCTGTTGCTATATAATGTTGCAATCACAGTGCTAAATCTTGTTGCCAAGCTTACACAAAATAAGTGTACAATAGCTGGCCTATTGTAGACACTTGCCAAATGAGAAGCTAGTAATAGTCACCACCGCTCTTTAACCTTCTGGTCTCACTTGCCATTTGTCAAATAAAGCAAACCCTCAGCAGCAGGTGGTCAGGGAAGCCAATTAATGCCTGCAGATGGCATGGTGATCTGCTAATTGCTCAAGGCTTCCAAAATCTAAATTGGTGTGGCTGTTCAGCTGCCAAGGACATCAAGTCTTCCTCTCTCCCTGGGCCTGCCTAAGCCCTGCTCCTGAGAATTCTGATGAAAACTCAGTTCTCTGGAGACAGGTCAGCAGTCTGTGCTGTTAAAAATAAGTCTTTTGGACCCTGACCTGACATTAATGTGGACACTGAAGGCACCGAGTGCCATGTTTGATTCCTTTCATGCCAACCACCACTAGAAAATACGGAATTTTATAAATTTATAGAGATTCTGACAGTTTTCTCAGGACTCAGTTCTTTGACTATCACCCAGACAAATTTCTTGACCAAGTATAAGATGAACAGAGGGTCTGAGAAGATACAAGGTAACTCAAGAAAATATCACTCAGCCTCTTTGCCTCTTTGCCTACTTGCCTTGGCAATGAAGGCTCATTCACTGTCTCTGGTGACCAATCTTGCTCTTATTCTGTAAACCGACCTTCTCTTTTGCAATAAACTTTATCTATGAAAGTATCTAAAAAAAAAAAAAAAAAAGAAAGAAAGAAAATGTTGCTCCAAATATTTATTCAAGTGACTGAAGAAGCACAGTGTACACTCACTACTATGAATTAACAGACTTTTTAAGTAACTTAGTATTTCTCCGTATGTAAAACAGTAGAACCTCCATGGCTGACCACCTCCCTACACTGACCACTTTGTTAAGTTGACCTGATTTTCATAGACTGGACGTGCACCACATGTACATATCAGTACATTGGCCTAGTTCCTTATGTTGACCACCTCTGTATGTTGACCAATTTGGTACAGTCCCTTGAGTGGCCAATTCACAGAGGTTCTACTGTATATACTATGCTTTTTTTTCCTAATAAATAATCAACTCAGTCTCCCAGCAACTCAAGAAACCATCTGGTTTTGTGAGCTCTGTCATCACAGATGTCCTTCCTGAGTTTTAAACCACGACCTCAGCCTGGGCTTCCTGCTAGGAAGTATGGGTAGTCTGCTACATATCGGGGAAGAGCCTAAGCTCATATTTTTTTCATTGTCATTCTAAAAATGTGGCATGTCACCCATACGTCAAGACATCGATATGTCTCTGGCATTCTATCCTATGTGTTTAATATGTGTGGGTTGAATGCAATTAAAAGTAGTGGAGAAATGGACTAGAGAGGGAGGGGAAATAGACTGAGAGAAAAATCTCCCTTTTATAACCCAAAAGGGCCTATGTCTGTGGAACTGTGTCTTCTTAAATGAGAAAAGTAAGAGGAAGGATTTGGGGAAAGGCCAAGCAAAGAGAAACCGAGTGCTGTCCATTGCCATTCAAGGCCAGCATTGAAGGGGTTTTTTACTTTTTCTTTAATTTTCCAATATTCTATTAGGCAATTTTGCAAACATACGGTGCCGTTGAAAGAATTCTGTGGTGATCAGCCATATACCCCTCCCGTACATTCATATTGTTTTTCTTCTTCTTCACATGTAAGGAATTTTTTAGTAGGGAGGCCCAAGTTTTGTGCCCCTCATCACAATGACCCTAAATTCTTGTCAGGTATATAATAAACAGAGGAGATATTTTTAGGCCCCCTGCTCTGAGCACACCCTGGAAAAGGTTTTTAAGAATTGATAATTTCATGGCAAATCTCAGAAGCAAACCTTAGCTTTGCTGCTTGTCTCAATCAGCTCAGGCTTATGTAACAAAATGCATGGCTTAAAGAACAGAAATTTATTTTCTTATAGTCATGGTGGCAGGGAATTCTGAGATCAAGGTGCAGCTGATTCAGTTCCTGGTTGGTGCCCTCACATGGTTAGGAGACAGAGAAAGAGCAGCTCTCTGGTCTCGATTCTTACAAAGACAGGAACCCTAATAGATTATGGCCCCACCCACTACCTCACACAACCTTATACTCCCTTACAGGCCCTGTGTCCAAATACAGTCACATTGGATGTTGAAGCTTCAACTGTCATTTAGGGGAGACACAATTGAATCTCTAGCACTAGCAAGGATTCATTCCTTCTGAAGGCCCCTTCACCAACCTAGAGGGAGGTGCCTTAGCACACACTGCACACTCCAACACATAATGACCAGGGGTCTCCGGCTCACTAGAAGCCCTCCACTCAAGTTGCACCCTCCTCTGTGGTTCCAGGCTTTTAAGAGTTCTTTAATAATCCTCAAATTTATTACTTAAAAGGAATTCTCACTTTATCAAAGAATTCCTCTGATAACATACGTTTTATGAATTCTTAACTCATGGTGGTAGGAATATTTGAATGGGAAGGTTTGAGATTCCTGTCCATTAGAGAGTTATTAGAAATGAAGATAAGGAGAGATGAAAACCATAACACAGAAGAACAGTGCAGAGGCCTTGAGTTGGACCCTACTTTGGGGGAACACACCCATTACTAAAACAAGGCCAATACACTCCACGTTATTGATAATATTCTTCATGCAGTCTTACACAGCTCCAATGTTGTTGTTTTGGGTTTTTTTTTTCATTTAAAGAAAAATACTGCTTCAAGGCCACAGAGAGGAAAATTCTAGGGTTATATGTCCCTCTCAAATACCACACATTCCCTATTTAATTCAGCCAATATTCTTTAAGTCTCTACCACAGGCTAGAGGTCATTGTAGGCACTGACAAAGCCGAGGCTTAGGAGAGGTGACCACTGACAGATCTTCCCTCTCCGTAGGTCCCATGCCCTGCGGGTCCTGAGGTTGTGCCTGGCAGCAGCACAGAACTGGACAAACACATCCCCTGTCTAATAGATCAGTAGGGAGATTATAATTTACAAAATTTTATTGTATATTTCAAAATAGCTAGTAGAGAAGAATTTGGATGTTTTCTAGCCTAAAGAAATGACAAATATAATGTACATAGTTATCATTCAATAAAAAAATTTAAAAAAAAAAGAAAGAAAAAAAAAGAAATGACAAATATTAATTAAGACAATGGATATCCCTGATTTGATCTTACAAATTATGTGAATGTATGAAATTATCACAAGTACCCTGAAAATACCTAAACCTATTATGTATCAATGAAATTTTTTTGTTCTTTTGTTTGTTTAGCAGGCCCTGGCTGGGTATCAATGAATTTTTTTAATTGACCCCTGCACATCCTGTTCCTGTCCCATCAGGACGTGCCCAGGAAGAACTATTGAGTAAAGACTGCCTTGTACTCCGCCGTGTAGAACCCTCCACCCCCAGCCCCTACAGTGCCTTGTGGAATACTGAGCCTTTCCTCTCCAGTTGTGACCATTTTGCCCTGAGTCATCTACACTCTCCGTTGTTAACCACAGAGTCACTTAGAAGCCAGTTATCCAGAGTAGGAATCAGGCAACATTCACATCCCAGTAGAGGAGTCAATCAGGAAATGCGGGTGTTTCTGAAAAGCCTGCCAGGTCCTATACCACTCCCGTCACTCACATCACTGTCCTCTTTCTCTCCCTACTTCCTCCTCTTTATTCTCTTTTGCTTCTCACCTGACAATGAGCAGGAGAGTCTGTGAGCCCCGCTTAGAGACGCACAGTGCATATCAGTGAGAAATCCTTCACTAGAGAAACTCAGCTAACCCAGTATTCCCCAACACGTTTCTCTCTGGAGGCACCCAGTGGGTGGCTTCTAGGGGTTGCTGACCTGTTTCCAAGGATTTAAGCCAGGACACTAAACTGCCCTGATTACAACTCTAGAGAAGATAGTGTTTGCCCTCAATCCCCTCTTATCTGACCTTCCTAGGAAATTCTCCTCACCATTCACCAACTCTACCCCCACTCTATCCCCTACCACCTAAAATTCAGTATATAGGAAACCACCAGGCCCTGTGCTTTCCAAGAAGGATGTGGTGCTTTAAGCCAGAATTTCTCACTGTGAGCTCTAAGGAATACTTATCCTCAAGAAATTGTTAAAGAAAAAGAGAGAGTTTTTGATTGAATAAGTTTGTATATTAATCCTTATATTATGTATCACATTACTTATTAAAGCCTCTGAGAAGTCCTATATTAGAGAAATGTATCAAATCTTACTTTCCGGCTCGGCGCCTGTGGCTCAATCGGCTAAGGCGCCAGCCACGTACACCTAAGGTGGCGGGTTCGAATCCCCAGCCCGGACCCGCCAAACAACAATGATGGCTGCAACCAAAAAATGGCCAGGTATTGTGGCGGGTGCCTGTGG
>CAUYQV010131590.1:0-14141 GCA_963574575.1 Galagoides demidoff
CCGCCTCCCAAGTAGCTGGGATCACAGGCGCCCGCCACAACGCCCGGCCATTTTTTGGTTGCAGCCGTCATTGTTGTTTGGCGGGCCCAGGCTGGGGATTTGAACCCGCCACCTTAGGTGTACATGGCTGGCGCCTTAGCCAATTGAGCCCCAGGCGCCGAGCCATGGCCCAGTTCATGTTTCTAATTAGAGTTACTATGAATAAAGTTGCTTTGAACATTTGAAAAATGTTTTCTTTTCACTTAGATAAATAACTACGAAAGCAGGATTGTGGGTCACATTGTAAGTGTAGGTTTACTTTATAAGAAACTACCAAAGAGTTTTTCAAAGTGCCTGTGCCATTTTATTTACTCATTTATTTATTTATTGACAAAGTCTCACTCTGTTGCCCTGGGTAAAGTGCCATGGCATCATACCTCACAGCAACCTCCGACTCTTGGGCTCAAACAATCCTCCTGCCTCAGCCTCCCCAGTAGCTGGGACTATATATAGGCACTTGCCACTATACCCCGGTTGTTTTCTATTTTTAGTAGAGTTAGGATCTTGCTCTTGCTCAGGCTGGTCTCAAACTCCTGAGCTTGAGGAATGGGCCTTCCAAAGATAGGATTTTTTTTTTAAAAAAGATTTTGTCTTTTTATTTTTTGACACTTGCTTATAAATAGATGTAATAGTACCCCTCCCAAAGTTGATACCTTTTTCCCTCAGTAACATAAAACTGGGTACAACCCCTTAATTCAACCTAGGCCTTTGCTTCTATCTGAATTAGTACAAAATTAAGACATTATCTTGTAAGAACTAAACGTGTATTTGACATTTTTATTTTAGGCTGCAAAAACAAAAACAAGCGAACAAACAAACAGCAACAAAAAACTTGAAATAGGCTTGTCAAAATGCTTCCCAGAGATAGGATTATAGGCATGAGCCACCACACATTTTACATTTCTACCAGCAGTATATGAGGGCTCCAACTTCTCACTTCCTCACCAAGGATAGTTACCATCTGACTTCCTAATTACAGGCATCCGATGGACCTGTGGGTGTGAAGTGGTATCTCACTGTGGCTTTGTGCATTTTCCTGGTGACTAATGACATTGAAAATCTCACCATGTCCTCATTTGCCATTCCTATATCTCTTTTGATAGAGTGCCTATTCAAATACTTTGTCTATCTATAAACATTGTTTTGTCTTCTTAATAATGAGTTATCAGGCTCGGCGCCTGTGGCTCAGTCGGCTAGGGCACCAGCCGCATACACCTAAGGTGGCGGGTTCGAATCCCCAGCCCGGGACCACCAAACAACAATGATGGCTGCAACCAAAAAATGGCCGGGCATTGTGGAGGGCGCCTGTGGTCCCAGCTACTTGGGAGGCGGTGGCAGGAGACTCGCTTGAGCCCAGGAGTTGGAGGTTGCTATGAGCTGTGATGTCATGGCACTCTACCCAGGGGGACAGCTTGAGGCTCCATCTCAAAAAAAAAAAAAAAAATAATGAGTTATCGGAACTCTTGATATACCTGGATGTGAGACATTTATCAGATATGTGTCTTGCAAATAACTTATTTTCTCCCAATCAGTATCCCTGCTCCAAATTTGGGAGTCATCTTTCACACCTCTGTCTTTTATTTCATATCCGGTCCTCCTGGTTCTACCTTAAAATGTCCCCAGAGTCTGACACTTCTCACTACCTCCACTGCTCTGACCTGGTCCCTCGACTCACCTGGATCACCTGCAATGACCTCTTACCTGGTCTTCCTGATTTCTGCCCTTGCCCCTATCTTGTATCCTAAACAAAGCATCCCAAGCAATCCTTTTAAATTATGAATCTGGTCATGGCACTTTTTCGCTCAAAACCTTCCTAAATCAAAAACTGCCAACAGAAGCCAGGTGTAGTGGCTCATACCTGTAATCATACCACTCTGGGAGGCCAAGGTGGGTGGACTGCTTGAACTTAGGAGTTTGAGACCAGCCTGAGCAACAGTGAGATGCTGTCTCTGCTAAAAATAGAAAGAAAAAAGGAAACCTAGCCAAGTGTTGTGGTGGGTACCTATAATCCCAACTACCTGGGAGGGCTGAGGCAAGAGGATCTCTTGAGCCCAAGAGTTTGAGGTTGCTGTGAGCTATGATGATACCACAGCATTCTATCCAGGGCAAAAGAATGAGAATACATCTAATAAAATAAAATAAAATAAATTAAAAAAATTAAAACTACCAACAGTTATAAAAACACAGAAAATTCCCATTACAAAACTTTGGAATCAGATTTAACAATACAGTACAATGAAATCTTTTCACTAAGTCAAATATAAAGAATTTCAAGCGTAGCATCTAAAAATTCTAATTTCATCTTGGCATTAAAAATCCAGCAGTTTTATGGAGTGAGGACTAATTTTGGTAGGGCTGCCCCAGTTTTGGAAGCAACGTCATGCGGTAGAGTAACTCCACACTGAAACAGAGATAACCCTTTCATTAGCTTCCTCTTCTAGGTGCAAAGTTAGGTCAGCTAAGAGAGAAGGGTAACCTCCTTCCCATTATTCCCTTATTGTCAGGGAATAATGTCCAGCAATCTTGGGGTTCTTAAATGCTCCTTTTAGCTTGACTCTTACGTAACTGTGTGTGTTTTTTACGAGTATGTGAAGATTAATTGTACAGTTTTTAATTGTAATAAAGTTCTATTAACACCCTGGTTATTGTGACTTCTATGTCACTCTATGGTCATGACAACAAAAAGAGGTTGGAATCAAGTTGGGCTTCATGTGTCTTATCTGACAGTTTAGAAATTGTCCTTTCTGCCAAAAATAACACTTTCAAGTTCATCTAAATGGTTTCCACACTCCTGCTAAAAGGTATTCTCATTCAGATTCCATAACAAGGTGCTAATAAGAAGAAAGCCACTTGGGGCAATGAGTTTTAAAGCAAGTTTTAGGATCTCTTCACTGCTAAAAGGAACCAGAACTCACATAAGGGAAGGTCAGGACACACAGCAAGCAGCTGTGGCTTTATGATGGACAAACGTACTTTGCTTTGAGTCCCATAGGAAGAAAGAAGATTTCCATAACTATTTTTAAATAGGGTTAGGAGATTTGTTTTTCTTTTTTTAATTTAGAGACCAATGAAGTTTCCTTTTCCCTCTGGGAAAATTACTTAACTTCTAGGAAATATTCATTTAAAAAAAATTTTTTTTTATGTTGATAAACTGAATGACCATGAACTGAAATCCAAAATTAACACTGCCCTGTGACTCTCTTGGCCAAAGTGCTTTCATCCCATTAAGTTTTATGTCATGTCAGATAGAAAGAAATAAATTGTCAAACCAAGACCGCAAAATCCTATATTTAAATAAGAAAATGAAATTCATCATGGTCACAAGTAAACATTGTTTTAGGGCACCGAAAACATTTGCTAAATGTCTAAATATTTTATTCAAGAGTGAGGAATGTGACCATTTCTACGAAAAGTATTCCAATCTGGTGTGAGTTACTGTGAAAATAAAAAGAAAGTCATAATGTACTTGCAAAAAATTATTTCCTAGGCACATTTGCTATCTGCTTTCTTTCTTGTGAACCAGTGTGAATAAAACCAACACCCATGTGTACATAGTTCTCTGAAGCAAAAATACAAAAGGCCAAGAAGGAAAACACAGAATGAAGGTGAGTTGAAGGTCATCTTGTGCCTCGCAAGGATGTACTTCTTGGTCTGGCAACGTTCTTAAGTGGCAAGGTGTTCTCTTTTGCCCTCAGCATCCCAGGCGAATGATATTATCTTAACCTTACACATGCCTCAATCTGGTTGAACACTAGAGTTTAAGAGAAGTCAGTGAGATTTATTTTGGAACCTATCAGGAAAATATGGCCTTCCGACCTCTGCTCTGTTTCTTACAAGGTCTAGGCCATCATAAATGCCTTTCAAAGAAAAAGGATTTTATTAAAACCACAGCTCTAGCCAAACCCTTCTTCAAGTAGGCCCATGTCAACAAATGCTTCCTCTTGGCCATGTCAAAGCAAATAGGCTCTATCTCAGGCCCTATAAGATATAAGGTTTTTAAGAGTTGCTATTTATTGATCACCTCTTTGGATCTATAGAGGGCCTTCCATATGCTATCTAATTTACTGCTCATGAAAAATATACTCTCATGAGATCACATGGTAAGTTTTACTTTACAGATAAGAATACATCAAAAATTAGTATAAGAATATAAGCAGTTCAAACCTGTAATCCTAGCACTCTAAGAGGCAACCGTAGGTAGATGTTTGAGCTCAGTAATAACCCATCTCTATTAATAGAAACCCTAGCCTGATGTGGTGGCAGGTGCCTCTAGTCCCAGCTACTCAAGAGGTTGAGGCAAGAGGCTGCTTGAGCCCAGGCTCTTCAGGTTGCTGTGAGCTATGATGCCATAGCCCTCTAAGCCTGGGTGACAGAGTGAGATTCTGTTTCCAGAAAAAAAAAAAAAGTACAAGATACTGGCATTTGTACCAGAAGCATCATTATTCTAAACTTTGAACTTATGCCTTCCTTTATATTATGCTTGCCTTTTCAAAGATAGGGAAATAGATGGGTCATCTCACTTCCTTGAGCATGCTTCCAAATAAATAAACAGCTTCAGAGGCTAAGACTGCTCAACTTCAGTGATAAAACCAGAGCTTCTGATTTTCCTTTTTGTGACCCTTTCTCACAGTTGGGTTTCCACTCCCTATGGGTGATGTCAGAACTGCACGCACCTCCTGGGGAGCAGTCATTGTCAATGCTTCCCTCCGCTTCCTAGGACTGGCCATGCAGGTCAGCTGCCATTGGGCACACATCATCATCTGCCGAACCTGTCCTTCCCTCTTTGTTCCTAAAGATAGCTGAGTCATTATCAAGGTCTCCAATAAGTTCTACCTGGCTAAACGTGGTGGTCAATTTTGGGTTTGCTCACTCAATCTATCAGGGGCACTTGCTGGTTGATCAGTTCCTCCTTCACTTGGCTTCCAGCACGTGACTCCTGACTGCCTCTCAGACTCCTTCACTAGTTTCTTTTCCTGTCCTACTAGTTTTCTAAATAGTGGGCTGCCCCCCGGGCTCGGTCCTTAGGGACCTTCTCCATCTACTCGCACTCCCTGGGTGACCTATCTTTACCATGGCTTTAAATCCCTTCTATACATCGAACACATTTATTTTTCTTTTTTCCATTAGTCAACAGATGTTCATGGAGTGCTTGCTATGTGCCAGGCATGGTTCTAGGAGCCAAGGATGCAGCAGTAGTTGAGACAAACGCTCGATCATCATGGATCTCAGTTTAGCGCTCAACGTTGTCAAAAGGCGCAAAGGTGAGTCACAGAACTCACAGTTCATCCGCTGCGGCTGTTGTTTCCCGAGGATCTGAGCCAAGTGATGCTTGCAGGTGCCAATGAGTGATGGTGTCTTGGGGCCAAGACCCCAGTGGTTGTTTCTGGGAAAAAGAGGTGAAAAGAGGACAGGACCTACTTAGAAGCCAAGACTGCTGGAGAATCCTTACTACTATTTATTGAGCACATATGCTTCTCTGAGTTCTCCACTCTCCCTACGAGGCAGACTCCTTTATTTGCTCTGTTTTACAGAGATAGAGCTGAGAACCTGGGAGCTGATGTGGTCCACCCAAGGATATGCAGGAAGAGAGCCTTGATTTGTAATAGAGCCAAGATTTGTCTTCTGGTCTGTTTGGCTCCAAAGCCTGAGTTCTTATCCAGTTGGCTCCACTGCCGGGGAGGGTGGAAGGGGTGGCAGGCAACATCTGTAGGAGCTGCAGCCTGGCTTTAGGGGGACTTTGGAGAACTATCCTGCATGCTGCCCCGGCCTGAACACCCTCTTATCCTCGAGGGTGGAGTGTGACCACTTTTCAACTCCTATCTTCATCCTCAACCTCTTCCCTAAATTCCAGACGGGTATATCCAACTGCCTGCTCACCTTGGATGTTAAGGAAAAAAAACAGTCCAAAGCTACACTCCTGGCTTCCTCTTCCAAAGCTCTTCTTTCCACAAGTTTCCCATTTTAGTAAATGGCAGCTCCGTTCATACTCTTGCTGAGGTCAAAAGTCTTGGAGTCACGTCCATGTCCATCAATGTCAATTTCATCAACAAATCTGGGTCATGGCTTTGTCTGTACCTATAAGATTTATGCAGAATCCAAACGCGTCTCACCAGCTGCTCTGTGAGCATCCTGGTTCAAGCTATATTGTCATCTCTCACCGCAGTTACTACAATAGCTTTCCAACATCTCCCAGCTTTGACCTTGACCACCTTCACTCTATTCACAACACAACAGACTCATTCTTTAAAACATGAGTCAGATTGTGCAACCTGGCTCAAAACCCATGAAAGTCTTCCCATTTATTCAGAGCAAAAGCCCAAGTGCATACAGTGGCCTACCAGACTGTACAAGGTTTCACCTTCCATTCCTTCTGGAAGTCATCTCTTATTAATTCTTCCTAACTCTTCTTTTTTTTTTTTTCTTATAATTATGTTCCATCCCCAAAAGGTGTGCCACACATGGTGATCCCCCCCCCCACTGCCCTCCTGCATTAATTGACCTCATATCAGAATTGCGTATATAGGATTCTAGGGATGCTTTACTAAGAATAATATATCCCACTTCCATGGACAAAAGATACAAAGTCTCCATCCTTTTTAATGGCTGAATAGTATTCCATGGTGTACATATACCACAGCTTGTTAATCCATTCTTGGGTTGGTGGGCATTTAGGCTGTTTCCACATTTCGGCGATTATAAATTAAGCTGTGATAAACAAGTGGACTTCTGGTAAAAGGATTTTTTTTCTTTGCAGGTTCAAATGGGAGGTCTAGTTTGAGTTCTCTGAGGGTTTTCCATACTTCCTTCCAAAAACATTGCACTAATTTGCAGTCCCACCAGCAGTGTAACTCTCTCTCCTCTGGGTTCCTCTGCTTTTCTCCCAATGTGCCAACTACATTCCCATCTAAGAGTCACTGCACCTCTTGGAATTGGGACTGACCTGCCCTGTCCACCTGCTTTGCTCCCTTATTCCCTTAAGTCTCTGCTTCAAATAGCTTCTACTTAGAGACCACCTTCCCTGAGCACTCCCCCCCATCCGATCTCTCTGAACAGCCTTATTTTTCTCTATAGTACTTTTCACTATTTGACACATATATTTTCTTCCTTTATATTCAATTGTCTATTTTACCTAGCATGTAAAATGGCTTACCCCAAAAGGGTAAGAAACTTGCCTTGTTCATCTGTGCACCCAAGGTGCCCAGCACGAAGGGGTTATGCACTTTTGTGCTTGCCAGAACCCCCAGCAGCAGCATCTCTTTTCTGACGAGGCTGTTCCTTCTACCTTAACTTTAGCCCTTCCCTGATGGCCCAATTACCCTACAGTCATGTCTTTCCACTGTCCTACAGATCCTTGGCTCAGCGGCACCACTGAGGACTCAGGCTCTCCCTTTCTGCCATCCCCATTAATTAAATAAATCCCTACGTTTGTCTTTTTTGTGGTCCCAAGAAGAATGCCACAGTGCCAGGGGTCACTTAAAGATAAAATCTTGCTAAAAAGACAGCATTTTCTTCCCAAGGTCTATTTCTCATTAGAAAACAAACCATTCCGTCTGGGAAGACTCTTAGCAGGCTGCCCTTTACCGCGTCAAACACCCATTCCTTAAGTTGAAGGGAGGCTGGGAAAGCAAGTTGCTGGCATGAGCTGCCTCTGTAGCAAGAGGCAGAAACATGTGTCGGGGTTAGAGGTGGTTGTCAGAGAGGGCGGTAAGAGCGCCTGCTGCAGCACACACATTTTTTAACTTCCAAGACATTTTTCTCCTCCTATTCGTTTTTTCTCATTCTGTTAAAGAGTTTTGTTCTTGCTTAAGGGATACCAATATCATATTCTGTCTCCATGGGAATGCTAACCATAATACCTTGATGTTTTCTTCTATTCCTTGTCTTATCTCTATTTTCTTGGGGTTCCCATTTTATGTTTTGTCTTAAATTTGTACTTTGTTTTGTTTTGTGTGGTCTTTCATGTTAGAGACTATTCTGGTTTGTCTTTTCATATTTAAAAGTGAGACACCAGCCCGACAGTGTCTCATGCCTGTAACCCTAGCACTTTGGAAGGCTGAGGTGGGTGGGTTGCTTGAGCTCAGGAGTTTGAGACCAGCCTGAGTAAGACGCTGTCTCTACTAAAAACAGAAAAATGAGCTGAACATAGTGCCAGGCTCCCATAGTCCCAGCTACCCGGGAGGCTGAGGCAAGAGGATTGGGTAAGCCCAAGAGTTTGAGGTTGCTATAAACTATGATGCCAAGGCACTTTATCCAGGGCGACAAAGTGAGACTCTGTCTCAAAAAAAAAAAAAAAGTGAGACATCAATATACCTGATTAGAAAGAGTTATGTGTCCATCAGAGGATACAGTGATGGCAGATGGATTTACTAGCGGGTTCCCAGGGGAGAGAGATGCCCTTTTCAGTAGGGGATCCCCAAATTCAACATGGGGAGCCCTTTTCTTTAGAGCCATTCAGTCTCTTCTGAGAACATTCACTGCCAAGCCTCAGCGCCTCACCAATGGGGCCTGGGGGTCACACGCTGGCTGCTGAGGAAGGGCACTGAGGCTTAGCTGCATCTCCCCAGGCCTCTGTTTTACTTGATGCCCACACTTTTGGTGGCTTTTGGGTTCATTTTTCTGAAAAATTAATCTTTAGCTTCCTAGAACAGTGGGGGAAGGGGATAAGGCTGGATGGCAGAGGAAGAGAACAGTCAGCTGACTTTCAGCACTGGGAGGCCAAATGTTTTGTACGATGACATCACCCACTGTCTGCTGTCCCTGATGGTCCAGAGTGCTGGGTCTCTCTGTTTACCTGGCTCTTCTTCGGCGTCATTCTCTGTGGGGACTTGGAGTCAACTTAATCTCCACACCATTAGGTCTATTATCTCTGGCCCTGTTATCTCCTCTCTTGCTCTGTTTGTGATATGAGGTCACATATATTAAATTATACAATGTTATATTCTATGCTAATGTCATTTTAGTAGAGAACACAAATCAAGTTTGTATGGTCAATCTGTCACTTTTATGCAGTTGTTCTAAGACTTTAAAAATTCAAACATGTCAGGGACCATACAGATCTTGAAATCTGACCTCATCATTTTACAAAAGAATAAAGGAAACCCCAGAAGAACGAGTTCCCTGCCAAAGTGAACCACAGCAAAGGAGCCTTCTGGAAGCAGTAAGGAAAGACCATGGCCTTTAAACCCTTGACCCAGACTGCCGACTTTGCATCTTAGCCCCACTCAACCAGCTCTGTGATCTTGGGACAGTTTCTTAATCTCTGTGGCTTACTTTCCTTACATGTAAAATGAGGATAGAAATAGTTACCTAACTCATCAGTCAGGTTGTGGTGGGCACTAATGAGTTAAGATTTGTGAAGTACTTTCACAGAGCAATCAATATATTATTAATTAATTGATTTTTTTTTTTTTTGCAGTTTTTGGCCAGGACTGGGTTTGAACCCATACACCTCTGGCACATGGGGCCGGCGCCCTACTCCTTTAGCCACAGGCACCACCCAATTAATTGATTTTTTTAGTGATGGGGTCTCACTATGTTGTCCAGGCTGGTCTCAAACTCCTGGCCACAAGCCATCTTCTCTCCTAGCCCTCCCTCATAGCTGGGATTATAGGTGCAAGCCCCTCAGCTCTTATTAGTTTAAATAAATCTGACTCAACTTTTAAAAAACCTACACTTTACACTATTATACCAGAAAGAAATCTTAATTTAAGAAATATTAGGAATCATTTATTCTAAGAAATATGTTCTGTCTTTAGGGAGTAGTCTAACAATACTGTGGACAGAGAAAAATGACTACCCCTGAAAAAGTCTACATGATCCCATCCTTTTGATGTATGTTTAAATTGATCCAATAGAAGAAAGCAACATGGGATTACATAAAAGCTTTCAAAATGAAATATTTCATTCATTTTATAAAATTACTAACAGTTGTAATTCTTACAAGAACCTCTCTAAATTATTATTCTTTTTTTTTTTGAGACAGAGTCTTACTATGCCACACTCTGTAGAGTGCTGGGGCCTCATAGCTCACAGCAACCCCAAACTCTTGGGCTTAAGCTATTCTCTTGCCTCAGCCTCCCTAGCAGCTGGGACTTACAGGTGTCTGTCACAATGCCCGGCTACTTTTTTTTGTTGGAGTTGTCATTGTTTTAGCTGGCCCAGGCCAGGTTTGAACCCACCACCCTTGGTATATGTGGCCAGCACCCTACCCACTGAGCTACGCCTACTATTCTTTTTTGCTGGTCCAAATTGCACTGCCCTGAAAGTATATGGATTTTGCTTTAAATATAGGAATAAAACTAGGATGTGCTTCTTTCCCAGTTCAGAATTTCCCTGCCTACAATACAACAGTTGCGAGGGATTGAAAGAAATAAAACAATTAGTGCTTCCTGAGTGATCTGGCCTCAGGAATTGGTGAAGTAAGGATGTGTTTAAAAATCTGTTTTCATTTTAAGAAATTATTTTAACATGAGGAGGAGGGATCACACTATACAGTCTCACTTTTATTTTTTTCTTTTTACATTCTCACTTCCGAGGTCTTTTCAACACAGGCCAAGATGAACTTCAAGAGTGTATGCTTACCAGAATACTACTAATTGGGGCAGGTTCCTATCCTGTCTTCCAGCTGCCTGTCCTAATTAGAAGAGGCTCTCCCCCCTGAAATAACACACAGAGGTCTGGGGGAACCACAGCCCATCCTGGTCCTTCAGCAGGGACCCGGGAGAGCTGCAGAGAGGAAGGAGTGATTCCGGCTTCTGCGATCACATGCCCGCCACTGTATCAGATTAGCATTTTTAGCAAAGGCATTGCTGACTCATCACCCACTGCTGGACTGCCGTGACTGCCCAGCCTTTTCCTGAGACATTTCTGCCTTGTCATTTGTCTTCATGGCGTGAGCTGTGCATCCCCTGACGTATTGTGTGTCTGTTTCCTCACTGAAGGCCATCCTGTTTTTTTTTTTTTTGGCCGGGGCTGGGTTTGAACCCGCCACCTCCGGCATATGGGGCCTGGCGCCCTACCCTTTTGAGCCACAGGCGCCACCCGAGCCATCCTGTTTTTATAGTACTATTCTCTAATTTGTCAGTGTCTGCTGGAATTCCATGTCTGTTCTCTAGAAGAAAAAAAAAAACCAGGCAAACAGCAACAACAAAAAATTTTCCCAACTATCCTTCAAGTGGATAACAAACTCATAAAACAGAAAACTATATGACTGCTGTCCTTGAAAGCTATGGATTCCAAACAGTTTAGTATGTGTTGAAATCACTTAAGTTGTTAATGATAATATCATGTTTAGTAACGGCAAGTCTTTGCCATAAAAGGATTATATGCTATAGTCTAAAGTAAGAATAATAAACCTTAAAATCAAACTGTAGCATAATACAATGACCATTATAAATAATTTTTAAAGGCCATTTTCTCATAAATATTTTCTCCAAGCCATTTTATTATATAGCTAACTGATTCCCCCCCCTCTTTAAATCCAAATTATTTCCTGGTAACTCTCCTAGCATATAAAATCCATGTGTTTTATAAAATACATAACGGGCTATGTAATTTTATAAAGACTGTTAGGATCTTGATGCTAAGTTTCACATTCTACGTCAGCTACAAAATGTTGATAAAACAGCCTAACATAAAATAAGGGCAATTATTTTGCTGCCTGCAATTACTTTTCTGCAGAATATCAGAAATTATTTGGACATAATAAAATGCATCATTATATTATTTTTCGATAAGATCAGGTACAAATAGACTAAATTAATTAACAGCATTTTTACTGTGTATGGACATGTATTTATGTCTCTGTTTATTATACATGAATCTATGTGTCTATATATAAAGAGATGTATGTAATATAGAGCATGCTTAAGTTCCATGGGACGAGCAACCTTTGGAATCATAAGTGGAGGAAATACAGATAACACAAAGTATAACCAGAACCCTCAGCCATCTGATTCGATCAACACTCATAGCACACACACTTTCTTATGGGTCGGACCCTGCCTAGTTTCCAGGTTCTTCTATCCAAACATTTGTCACTTGATCCTGACATCCTCCCCACACCTACTGGCTCTACCTCACAGAATCTCTAGGAACTAACCTGACCTTGGTTGGAGCTGGAACCTTCTGGAACTGCTAGACAGATAACCAAGCCTAAGGCCTGGTGACTCACTTACATGTCTCTCAAGTGGGCTTTGGCCTTTTCTGCTGCTTCTCAAGATCTAGGACCTACCATGTGCTCTGGATCTGTGCCTTGTCCTGATTCCCATGCCAAAGTCCTTTCTGGGAAACTCTGCCAACCTGCCTACAGAATTAGGGAGGTTCCATCTCCCATCAGTCCACCACCTGGGGATTAGAGTCCTCTTCCTCTCCCACAGATCCAAGAGACAGGCGTGGTATTTTGTGTGTGGTTAAAAGCCCTGGTCTAAGAGTCAGCTAGACTTCCATTTCCTGAATGTGTGTCCTTGGGAATCCAACCAACCTCTCTGGCCTCAATGTCTTCACTTCTGAAAATGGGACGCTGGTAGTCTTGTCAGGGTTAGTGAGTTCATACATGCAAAGCACTCAGAACAACAGATGGCTATACCTAATAAGCACTTAGTAAGTATTAGGTTTTATTGGGAGTGCACTAACTTACACAAGCTGCTTGGTACTGTCCATCTAGTACTTGGAGCTCTCAAAGCTGTGGTCTCTCAACCATCTTCAACTTAGGTCATTTCAACACATATTAAAATGTTCTTCAATGACCTAATACACCTGCTGCACTGGACTTCAATTTGCATCGAGAGCTGAATGAGTCCGTGCCCCAAGATACTCACTCTACAGCCGGGTCTTTTTCCTTATCCCAGATTCAACCCCAGCTTGCTGCAGTGAGCTGAGTGAAGCACAACCCTGTCCCCAGAGTGACCTCTCCAAACTTGATTGTCTCTATAATTTGATGATTATTAATACTTCTGTATTATTCTCTTATTTTCTCTCTCAGTGTTCAGTTTTCATAAAGAAAAATAAACCCTAATAAGAATCTCTCCAGAAAACTGAATTTGAATATAAAGAATGTACATTAATGAAATGTAGTGTATCTTTGGATCAGAACAGCTGAAAAGGGGCAGCACCTGTGGCTCAAAGGAGTAGGGTGCCAGCCCTATATACAGGGGGTAGTGGGTTCAAACCCAGCCCCAGCCAAAAACTGCAAAAAAAAAAAAAAAGCTGAAAAATTAATTGCTATTTAATTCTTTGTTAAATAAAATGCACAATGGATACCTTCACCAATTTAGTTGATATCATAAGACAAGCTACTAGGTTGGTCACATGTGTGCATGTGGGATGTCATACATAATAAATTCTCTTAAGGCAGCACCTTGGCTCATAAGAGTAAGGCACTGGCCCCATATACCGGAGGTGGCGGGTTCAAACCCAGCCCTAGCAAAAAGAAACTGCCAAAAAAAAAAAAAAATTATCTTTTCTGTAACCTCCAGATTTTCTCAAGCAAGGCTACCATATCTAAAAGCCAAAGTACTTCATAATGATGATTGTATATATGTACTTACTATTTCTCCTATATATATTTTTTAGGGGAAAATACAACCAACTCTTTTATGAATGTCTGAACACATATTAATATCTTAAGGAACAGTAAAGTGAGAAAATTCTGTGGGAAATGCTGATGTGCTGCCAACGACACAGGCTTGAGAGACAGGTCTGGCCGCTGATACATTCCTACTATTTATCGGCTGTGTGATTTTAGGAGTTAATTAGCCTCTCTGGGCCTCCATTTCTCCATGGGTAAAAGAAGAGGATGAGAAATAGCTGGCATGGTTGCCATCAAGATTAAATGAGACAAAGAATCCATCTAGCACAGTGGTTCTCAACCTTCCTAATACTGCAACCCTTTAATACAATTCCTCATGTTGTAGTGACCCCCAACCAAAAAATTATTATTATTATTTTTGAGACAGAGCCTCAGCTGTCCCCCTGGGTAGAGTGCTGTGGCATCACAGCTCACAGCAACCTCCAACTCCTGGGCTCAAGCGAGTCTCCAGCCTCCGCCTCCCAAGTAGCTGGAATCACAGGCGCCCGCCACAAGGCCCAGCTATTTTTTGGTT
>CAUYQV010131594.1:0-16424 GCA_963574575.1 Galagoides demidoff
GTCCTCCTGGGTAGAGTGCCATGGCTTCACAGCTCACAGCTACCTCCAACTCCTGGGCTCAAGCGAGTCTCCTGCCTCAGCCTCCCAAGTAGCTGGGACCACAGGCACCTGCCACAACGCCTGGCTATTTTTTGGTTGCAGCCATCATTGTTGTTTGGCGGACCCGGGCTGGATTTGAACCCACCACCTTGGGTGTACATGGCTGGCGCCTTAGCTACTTGAGCCACAGGCACGGAGCCAAGGATTATTTTTAAAAGACTAAACTCTGCTCCAGTGATTACCCTCTCAAACTTCTTACAGAGGATAGATAGTGATCCTTGTGATCACAAGAGGTGAGTATAGAAGTTCCCAATGTTTTAAATGCTTGCATCCATTCCACATAGTATATTTAATTAATTTTTTTTGCTAAGATGAAAATTTTTTTCTTCCTGAAGCCTGTTGGCTGTTGTTCTTTTAAACAGTTTGTCACATTTCAAAAAACATAATGAATTTTCGAGTCATTCCTATGTATTTGAATTACTTGATCAAACAAGTGATTATCCTTATCAAGCACCTTCTGTATATTGTGTACATATGAGTATATATGTAATGTATTAATACATATACATATTTTCTTAACAGATAAGAAATGAATTCTGTATATTATATATACACACACACATTTCATACATATATACACATCTATGTATTCTAACCTCCCTTATGAGAGCAGTTGGTTTGATCTACATCTATCAAATAATGAAATTTCACAATACAACCAATATGACCTCCATAGATTCTTGTCCCTTTATTTCCACAGTCTGTTAATTAGAATTTGAAGTCAGGAGGTGAGATTCATTCATTTATCGTTTTTTAATGTCAATTTAAAAATATGAAAATTATACACAAAATCATTTTCATGCTCCTTCATGTGAAAGTGAAAGGATCTGGAAATTTCATTGTCAGACCCTCTTAATGCTGTGGACACAAGCACAGAAGTAAGAAACATTCTCTTAAGAAGGATTCATGGATGTGAATTTCACTATTTCAGATTTAGAGTTAAATGATTGCCTTTTTACACAATATTCTGATATTCTTCATTTCACAACCTCATCTAATTAAATCTTTCACTATCAGACACCAGGTTTTTAAGAGGGATTTGGGTAGAGACAATGTGAGCTCCACAACTTCTGTACACAGTGGAATGCTATTAGAAATATACGTTTTTCACTTTTTTCTTTTATTGGCTGTTCCGAAGGCAAAAGAAAAAAATTTAAAGAACCCAAAACAAAATTTCACAATAAAAACAAAGAAGATATCTCTCAGCTATGGTTTTTGCAAGTGCTGGTTTGAAAAGTTTCATTTAAACCTGCTTTGGAATATTTAGGTGATAAACAGGAATCAATCCCAATTTTCTAAAGTGTGTTTTCTAGTTCTTTTCCAATTCACAACCTGCCATCATTCTGGTTTTATACACGTTCAATCTGAAAGATTCACCAAACATAAGCAGGAACAATTACAGAATTACAAAGTAGGATTACTTCTGAGGGAAAAAAAAATATCATCAGTTGTATTTTCATCAGCTATCCTATTAGACTTCATCATTAAGAAAAGTATTCAGGGCGTCTAGTGGGTGAGAAGTGCAGAGTGTGTTTTCATTTTGATATGATAGCAGCATTCAAGTCATTCTCCTCCTCACAATAGATTTTACCTGGCTTTATCTTCATAGGAAGCTGCTTTCAGTTGAAAAGCAGAGTGAATAGAAGTGTCATGACATAGGATTAACGGTACAACCGTTAGTAAATCAAATGTTTGAGGTGAAGACAGTGGAATGTGACACGCATCAGCAGGATGGACTGACTGGATTTTACCGAGACAAGTGAAGAGAAAAATTGTAATCATTGGTCGATGCTTCTGATATCTGTCCTCTTTGGAAAACGTGGCCCATTTAACCAGCTGGTCACCGTGGTGAATCTATGCACATTGAGACATTCTCCCCAATGTTGGTTCATGTTGAAGGGTAGTCATAGAAAAAACTAATCCACTTCTTGTTCCAACTACTTAAAGAAAAGAAAGAAAATTTGCCTGAGACCAAAACCTGGCCGGTGGGTTTTACGTCTGAGAGGCCAAGATGTCTGCAAGAGACCTCACAGGGGCTTCTTCTCATGAAGTACCAAAACGGAGCACAGCTCAGCAACTGTCACCAGCATAGATTTCAGAGTACTCCTGGTAAAGATGTTAAAGCCTCAGAATGTTTTAAAGAGAGATAAGCAACTTATTTGGAGTGCTTATAAATGTAAGTTTGAGCACGTTCGTGGGTTTCTTTTTCTTCTTCTGGTTAAGTATCCTCACAATATGTAAAAACTTAATTTGAAATTGGCAATGCTTAAAGATTCATTTGAGTAGCTTGGGTAAGTATGTGAAAGGTTAATTTGAAGGCTCAGGAAGGCCACTTCATGTCATCACCGGCGTCTTCACAGGCAATAGTCTTTAAATTCCACGTACTTAGGCATTCACTCCATAACTCCATACTTGGGGTCTCCACTTTTTTCCACTCCCAAGTTTCCTTAAGAATAAGGTTAAAACCGTTACATGCCTAATATTTCCTCAAAACTTTGTTTAAAAAAAGAAAGAAGTCACACAAAAAAGCCCATTAAATATTCACACTTTAATATATGTTCCTCAGAAACAAATGTACAGTTAGATAACATATAAAGAATTATGAATGACTAATTATATTTTGCATATTTACAGCAAAGACAATTAGCAAATAGCTTTTATATGCAAAATAAATGAAAAAGTAATTAAGATGCACTAACCAGAGCAGCAGCATCAAGTCTGTTGTCTTGTGATTCGTCCCTAACAAACATAATAATTATGCATTCATTGTCATATAATTAAAACAGCTCTGTCCTTTAGAAAAATGGTTATTTACTGTATAATAACATGAAGAGTGGCAGAAGTTTCCAATAATGGTGAGCAGGATAATTAAATATTTCTTCTTAGGAAATGCTCACCCAGTTTAGTTTATTATCATCAACTTCTACCAGCAAGCAGCTGTTCCTCAGGAATGCCAAGTGTTTTCTCTATGGTCTGGGAAAGTTATTTTCCATTTTGTTTGCAAGCTTTCTTTTTTTTTTTTTTCCTGCTGTTGAATTGGACAGGGATGGCCCTGAGGCACCCTTGGCCTTCCCCTGGCTGGTCCCCTGGAGGGGCCATCCCTAGCTCCAGACGGCTGTGGGAAGCAGCTTCTGGACCTGCCTGTCTCCATGGCCAGATCTGTGTTTGGTAACACAAATGTGTTCTGTCTGCTTCTCTGCTGAAATATAGTCTCTTTTTTAAGACCTTCTAACACTTTTACTACCTTGTCATTAAGATAGATCTAAATGTGCAAATAAATAAATGAATAAAATAACATCCACTAGTTATATTAGAAAAGCCACCTGCACGTTAGAAATTCAGCAACAAATTTCAAAATGGTCAGCACCTTTGACATGTAAGCCACTTAAGGGATGTGGGCTCTTCTCTGCCTCCCTCCCCCAGTAGAGTGTGGGGGCCATTTTGTTTTCCCCAAGCTGAGAGCCTGGTGGTGTCTGTGCCCACCAGTCACATCACAGCCTGCGGCTTCTACAAGGGCACAGTGTAATGCAATCAGAAATTATTTCGGCAGGAGATACAAATGATTTTCTGTTTAAGTGGTACAATTTGATAGATTCATACTATTGTGTTATTGTGTATATAGTCAACAAAATTAATTCATTTTGTATAATAAAATCGTGTGTCCAGTGGGAATAGACAGTGCACGGGTAATTAGTGAGAGCAGTATTTGTTTATTGGTTATTGCTCTCTCTAAAAATGTGATATTAGGTTTAAAAATTATTACACACAACACCTTCAATACTAGAGAAGAATCAATCTTAGGTAGAAATAAATGTATTGACTCACTAATCAAAATTTCTTTTATTTAAAGTGTATTTAATATTAAATAATGTGATATTACCTAAATACTAAGATTTTTCTTTTTGTTATATATTGCGTAATTTTTAAATATTATTAAAGGTAAATCACAACATGAGATAGTACGAAAATAAATGATTTGGGTTGCACTTTGCCATTTGACTTCATTGAATTTTGACAATGAATTTCTTCAGCACTTACTGATTTGTCCTTCATTTCTGTATTAAGTTCAAGAAACAAATAGTCAGTAAGCACAGCATCTTATTCTGTGCAATTTTAATAAAGAGCCATGGCCTTATTTTGAACAGTTTATCCAGGACTATGTAGATATTTTTTAAATATTCTACACTGTAAGCTCCCTTTGGCCTGTGATAAAATGAAAATGGACCAAGGAGAACCTAGGGAGGAAATATACAATCTTCATCCCTTTAATAAATTTAGCAGAATTTAGTAATTTAGAATACTAAAAAGAAATAATTGCCCTTAAGTGAAGCTGGTTGGTACATCATTAGAGACTCTGTATGCTACCAACAAAATTTGGGGAAATAGAAAGAAAATAGAACACAAATTCATAGCAAGGTGTTCAGATAGCTAATTTATTAGGAAAAGGAAGAAATGAAAAAGTCATATTCATAAATTCTGATGTAAATACAGTTTACCCACCCTTCCTAGTGCTACCAGGGACAGCAGGAAAAGTCAGAAAAAACATATTTTTTATTTTATAATTGATATTTGAGGCTCGGCCCCTGTGGCTCAAGTGGCTGGGGCACCAGCCACATACACCTAAGGTGGCGGGTTCGAATCCAGCCCAGGCCCACCAAACAACAATGATGGCTGCAACCAAAAAAGATGGCCGGGTGTTGTGGCGGGCACCTGTGGTCCCAGCTGCTTGGGAGGCGGAGGCAGGAGACTCGCTTGAGCCCAGGAGTTGGAGGTTGCTGTGAGCTGTGATGTCACGGCACTCTGCCCAGGGGGACAGCTTGAGGCTCTGTCTTAGAAAAAAAAAATAATAATAATAATTGATATTTGAAGGAATCCTAATAATTCCAAATTAGTTCTAAGTAGTCATGATGGGGAAAAAAAATCATATCCTTATTCCTCCTTACATTCAATATCATTTTCCTTTTTAGTTACTTGGGCGGTGGAGGACGCAGGGAGCACCCCGGGTTTTCTGAAGCTTGTAGTGCTTATTAAAGGGTTTTTTTTGTTTGTTTGTTTGCTTTTTTAGAGTTTTTGGCCGGGGCTGGGTTTGAACCCACCACCTCTGGCATATGGGGCTGGCACCTAACTCCTTTGAGCCACAGGCGCCACCCGAAAGGTTGTCATGTGACCGTATATACATGTGTATTTTTATCTAACTGAAGTTCCTTTTAAGCATGTCAGTAATCTTCTGTCTTGCAACTCTAAAGTATAGTGGGCTGCTCACGGTTACTGCAGGAATGTCACTTTATGTACCTGCTATGACAGACAGCAAAAGTGATCAAACATCACTCTAACTCTTAATGATGAGCTTTCAGGAACAAAGTTCATGAGGTGGGAGATGAGAAGGCCGCTAGGTGGGCGTGTGCACCTGTTCCTGCCCTCCCTCCTTCCTAAAGCGCACATTTCTCAGCAGTGTGGGAAGTAGAAAGACCAGCCCAACTTTCAGACTATCCTCTTTGACCATGTCATAAAAACCATAATTATTCAAACTGTACAAGTCATCTGTAATTGTTCTCCATACCCTTCAGTCTAGAGCCTGTTCACAAACCGTGCACCCAGCCAGGGTACAGGGATGGTGTCTTTTTCTGGGTAAACTCTCCAGGTGGTGCGTGGGCCATGACAAATACTTGACACGTAGTTGCTTGACAAATACTGTTGATGAAGGCGTCCATCAGATGGATGCACACCTAAGTGTCGTTGGTCCTTTTCAAATTAATGTGGAGAGACACTTAACCTAACAGACTCAAATACTGGAACCTGGTTGTTTGTACTCTCACATCCACCTGAAATAAATAAATAAATACAAGGTAAAAAATAAATAAATAAAATTAGTGTTGAAAGAAATGTGTTTCTGTTTTGCACATTACTCAGCTCCTGCCCTGCTCTGCTTCCCTCTCCTGCACACAGTTTTAGTCTCTGCATATCTTACACATAACCCCAGCTTTATCTGTTGTTACTTATGATATATACCAATCAATAGTTATTTATGGTGTGGTCAGTCAATAGCCATTAAATAACGAATTAACTGAATGCATGAATAATGTGAACATTAGCTGAATGTGCTCAGAGATGTGGAAATGCATCTTTCAGCAGAGGTAATGTCTTTATCTCAGCTCTGGCCTGTGTGGAACTTGTGGTCCAGCTAACAGTGTCATGGCAATTTGAACACTTACACAGCAAGGCTGTGAACTGTACCTTGGTGTGTATTTTTGAAAGTAAATGCCCTATATTTAAGGATGGAGACAACCAAAGGCGACATGAGAAACATAGTTGTTTCTGCCACAGTTGTGGCTCCTCCATTGGAAGCTCCTGGGCCCCGAGTCCCGTCCACACCATGGCTGTTGATTTGGAGGGCTCTGTGTTTCCCCAAAGGGCTCGAGGAGGACTGTACTACACTCTTGGAATCACCATCACTCTCCTGTAGCAGCCCCAATAATTACATTGCAGAGAGCTTTACTAGGAAGAGGACAGCCTAAATGGAGCTTTTCAAAATGATAGTCTTATCATAAAGATTTTTATAAAGATTTTCTTCACCTTTTATTTTTGGTACTTTACTAAAGTTTAATATAAAAATTACCGTAAACCTAAGATTTACTCATAAATCTAGTAACCCAGGGCAAAAAGAAAGACTTTTCATCAACCTGGTATTCAAAAGCAGATCAGAAAGAAAGATCCAAGGCATAGATAATGGGAATCATCGCCAATACACTCTCTGTTTCACAGTAAAGCTTACTAACGTGGATGATGTTTAAGAACTTAGAAATATGAGCATTCTTACTGCTTGCAGGCTTCATTTCTGACTATTAATTTTCATTGGCTTACTGAATTGCCTAAGGGATGAACATGAGTGGATGTGAGATATGAGAGAACACTCTATATGAACCCTCAGTGATGCCACATGGCAGGAGATGGCACCTGTAGGTCGGCTGGCCCAGGTTTGGGTGTGAGACTGGTAAGTCTGGGAGATTAATGTTTAAGATCTTTGCAGCCTTCTTTGCCCCATAAATCAGCAAGCATTTTCTGAATCCTACATTTCTATGTCCTAAAACTCTCTTGAACGTTTGGTTTAATTAAAAAAATAGCATAGTTAAATAAATCCAGAGAAGTTATTGTTCAAGCAATGAACAAAAAATTTCAAACTAAGAATGCTGTGCTGAACTCCAGGGTTAATATGTAGAAATCAAACCCAAGTTATTTAAGTTTTATACGTGCGTTTGTTTGTGGTGGATGGAATCACTCTCAAACCCAGTTGGTGAATAACCCACAGGGAGAGTAGGTGGTTTACCTATGGGCCCATCAAGACTGCCGGAGGGCATCAAGCAGGACAGTTCCAAACCTTAAACTTCTGGGTTCTGGGATTTGGCTCATTCTTGTTCCTCATTTATGGCCCAGATCCAGGAGGCATGTCAAAAAGAACCCGAGTCTCACCAAGTCAACCGCTAATAAGGCCATCTATTTCATGGTGAGGAACCAACCTGGGAAGCCCAGCAACCGCGCAAGAGGCGTTTGCAGTGAGCTCTGCTGATATGTCCAAGAAACCACCTTTTCTGCTGGCTAAAGGCCCCCTGTGAAGGATGGGTCAGGCTCCACCACCTCCAGTCTGGCTACACTCTATTCGGATAACAATCCTAAAATGCACATTGATGCTAAAGAAGTCCCTTCTTCAAAACTTTAAGGCAACAATTAAGTATTCCATTGTCACGGCTCAATTAAATGGTTTGGCCTGAGAAAATTGGGGATTGTAAAGTGAGGATGGAATGTGCTTTGATCCTCTTTCCAGGGTTATTGTTTCATTAATAAATGAACATGTCATTTGTCTCACCAGAGGGAGCTCATGCCCTCCAGGCTTTTTTCCCTTTTTTGTTCAGGTTTTATAAAGATGAATTTCCAGTGCTCTGAAATACCATGGATTAGTAGTTAAGCCTGACAGCACTTCGGGGAGTAGCGAGCTTAAAGTGCCTCACACAGGTCTCCAAAGCACTTGTTTACTAATAGAGGAAATCGGCGGCCGGCTGCAGCTGCTGATATCGCATTACCATTTGGAAAGACAGTGGCGCAGATAACAAATCACACAGTTTTAATAATTACTCCTGCATTCCCGTTTTTTGTTTCCTGCATAACTGTAAAGGCTGGATTTCTTCCAAATAAACAGATAAAAACAGTATGGAACTTTTATCTTTTAATGATAATGACAACACATCATGTTTCACTAAAAGTTGCCTGCTGAATTTTTTCTGATTTCTAGAGTTTCAATAAAATGTAATTATACTTTATAATTCCACTCTTTTAATCTTCACTTCAAAAACTCTTCACAGTAAGCAAGTTTGCCAGGCACCAAGAGCAGGGGACGGACTGCCTGGACTCACCCATGTTGACGCTCCCCCGCTTTCTGTCTAGGGGTAAACCTGTCATTGAAATCGCATCCTGTACATTGAGCTGCTTTGCATTCAAATTAATAGCTAGTTTAATTTGAATGTAAAATAGCTCCATTTAGGCCATCATGTTTTTAAAAAAGAAGTAAGGCATTTGGCAATGAATGGAATTTTAAGATATGATACATTTGCAACATATTTTTAATCCCAAATTGAACCTATGTTAGGACAGGGACATTTTAATATCAATAGATAAGTCATAAAAGAAGCCCTTTTAAAAATCTGCATAGTAAATATGTGCTTTAGGGGTCAAAACTACTCCATTGTAGAGATACAGTACAGAGTTCAGTTCATATGGTTGGTGCTGGGCATTTTCCGGCAAATCTGTGCATTGTTGCATTTCTATAGTCCAAGAATGGCAATTGATTTTTAAAACACACGCTGCAACTTTATTTGCCCAGTAATTACATGAACTTTATTTGGAGGTCAGAGAGAGAACAACTAAATAGGAAAATGAAGTCTTCCTCCCTCGCGCAATGAGACCATAAAGTTGGCAGACAGAAAGGAATGCTAAACTTTTTCCCAGAGCTCTGAGTTTGGTTTCCACTGGTCCATGTTCCATTGGGTGATTAGAGAAAGCTTTTTTAAAGCTCACTTCAGAATGATCTTAATTGGTGCAAGGTTGAGCCCTTTCTAGGAGGGGAGGGAAAGGTTGAATAGCCTTTTCAAGTCACATGAAAGTTTCTAGCATGAATGTACGATAATTAGATTAATAAGTAGCTTAATTTATCACAGCTGAGGATTTCAACAGCCACACATTAGAGCAAGAAAAAAAAAAAGATTAGTGTGTGATTCTAGTTTGTAAAAAAAAAAAAAAAAGAAATGTACTGCAACTTGATTAACCTTAAATACAAAGTGCCTTTCTTTCTAGGCTACATGTGTGACGGAGGAGGGTTGTAGAGTGGGCAGTGGAGGCAGGACCTGAAATAATCAGAAAAGTCCTATTTTATTCCTTTCTGTCTCCCCGTTAATGAGCAGTGTCAGGATGGCTTGGACCAACTTTTCCTTTTTCATTTCCCAGACTCACAATAATGAGTTGACCATGAGCCTGCAGAATCTTATGTGATGCTGCCCACCCACATCAGAGGGGTGTGATTTTTTCGTACGTGCAATTTGTCATAAGCAGATTTATCTGGTCTTTCTCGAAAAAAGAAGAAGTCATGTGACTGGCAGGACGCTATGATTTTGGTTAGGATATGGTATGAGCACGGAGGCTTGTCGGATGGCATTATCATGGTTACCTTAGAGCTACCTGAATTTAGACTTAGGCCTTCAAGAACCAGAGATCGCCCAAACAAGGGTAGGGATGAGGTGGCTGGGCAGTATTTGTTGATAGACATGCAAAATCAAAACGATTATTCTAACAGCAAGAATAATTGATTTAAACAGACTTAAAAAATCAGATGGGAGCTGGCACTCAAAACATACATACATCAGTTCAAATTATCATCCACTGGGAATCTTTTTATCCACCCCCTCAACAAATGCACAGCAAAACATTTTGAGAACAAGGAGAAAACATGCTGGGGCATCGCAGGACCACAGCGTCAGGGTGGGCTAAAGTCAGATGTGATTAACTAACCCTAAACTTCCCGACCCCCGTCCGGCTGGACACAAAATTGCAGAGCAGTGAGAACAAAGCCAGGGCGTCAGCTCCAGTCCCACTGTGGAAGGGCCTGGAGCCTGAGCTTCTCGCACCTGTCAACACCCGCGTCCTCATCGAGCTTGGGAGGCCAGTTAACACAAACCCAGCTGTGGGCAATGCATCAGATGGGCCCCTGTGCCAGCCAGGAAAGGTGTGTGCCTGGATGTCAGGAGGCGGGGATGGTGGTGGTGGTGGGGAGGTGGCTGCTGGGACACCTTCCCACCAGAGGGAAGAGTATGAAGCCAAAACAGACACCCTGGCAGCACCAGGGCTTCTACTGCAACAAAACTGCGGTATGTTTCTCCAAGGCCCCCAAAGCCCACAGAAAAGGTTCTGGAGAGATGCAGGCCTGGCCCATGCTCCGGCCCAGCTACCGGCAGTAGTGACCGGTAGCCCAGCTCAGCCACTGGGGCCACCCAGGTGAGATTGTTTTCCCTGACGGTCACTATTCTCTCAGAGAGCAGAGCTTCTCTTCTGGGATAACAGGAAAGCTCTAATTTTTAAAAAATCACATAATGAAAAATGACATATTATGGATGACACAGACACACCGTAGTTTAAAATGTCGGCATTTCAAAGCATTGATGTAATTACAGCCCCTGAATAGACCTGGGAAGCTGAGGCCCATCACCGCCCGCCCAGACCCTGGACGCCTGCTGTAATCTAGAATGGATATTTCATTACTGGCTAACGTTATTTATTTAGGAGGAGATATGACCTCTAATTTGCCTTTAAATGATTAATTTGGTGTTTAAATAAGTGCCTTTTACTTAATAATGTTTTCTGCAACCGATTAACTTATGTCTCTTGGTTTAACCTTCTTAAAGAAACATTTTCTCTGCTCTGAGGCAATTAATGAGCTATCAAATAAATAGATACAGGAAAATGAACTGAAATTAAGGGCTGCCAGGACAGCAAAAGTGCTTTAATCTGGCATGGGACTGTGGGTTCCTGTCCGCCATGGCTGGGAAGAGTGGCAGCCCACCCCCCATCCTCCAGGAGCCCCCTTTCTGTCACTGGCTCAGTTAGGTTATTGGGGGGGACACCCCCATTCACAATTGGAAGCATTCTTCTCTCAATTGCTCGTTCTTTAAGTTTGGTAAAAACAATTATAAATCTTCAAGTTGGGAATGAGTCGTCATTTTTTAATGGGAAATTAAGGGGAGATGAAAGTATATGTAATATTAATACAAAATATTAATATCAATTATATCAATGTTAATATCAAAGTGTCACAAAGCATCTTTTTCTGTCTTAGAAATATAAAAATGGATCGTGTATAACTCAGTTTATCATTTTCCTGGTAATTTATTTTTAAATGTAGTTTCTCTAGGTAGTTATTTATGGGTACTGGAGAGATTTGGGGTTTGGGTTATTAGTAGAGTTTCAAACTGTCAAACTTTGCCTGGCTTTCTGCACTTTGTGAAAAACAATTTTTAAAAACTTGACTGATTGTCACCATCAACATTCTTTCAAAATTTGGAATTGCCCCCAATAGTGGTAAACGAGCCACCCACATGGCCCCTTTCAGGAGAGGCAGGTGTAAGTGTGGCCTCCCCAGTGCTCACCCCTCCCGCAGTCAGAGATTTGTCCCGTGGGGCACACAGCCAGCTAGCACACGGGGCACACCCAAGCCTCCCTGACTGCTGACTACAAGACCGGTGAGGTGTGCGCGCAAACTCCTGTGTGTCCTCAGAAGGCCAGTCATCCCTCCTCTTTCCCTCTTCCCATTAAAATGAGCCTTCCCGGAGCCAGCTGCCATGCCAGCTCGGTCTTCAGGAGAAAGAGAACTGAGGGCCTGCCTTGTTCAAGTCCCTGTCTTTTAGCTAAAACTGCATCTTGAGTGACAAGCTGCACAATGGATGTAAAATAAACACAAACCCCATGCTCCATGTGCCTCACTGAATGAGTTAGTAAGTCTCTCTCTTGCTATCTGTGAATACTAGCAGTTCCTGCTTTTTAAATTACTCTTCTGTCACTGAGAATCATTCAACACTTTTCGGATGGCTCCCCACTTTCTCCTGAGGAGAAATCCCTCTGTGACTCTTACTTGCCAGGCTGGTTTTCTAAGCTCCCCACTCACGTGCTCTGCCGCACACGTCTCTCTACCCCTCTGGTCCATCCTTGCCCTTCCTCTTGGCCTGCACAAGTCTTGCCAACCATGTTTTTAAAGTGGAGGGTTTGGGGGTCAAGTGGGCAAGGCTGGAAGTCCTGGTTGGTTGCTGCTGGGTCCCCCGTCACTACACCCAGATGACACCCTCTGACTTGCTCTCACGCCCCTTCTCACAGCTCATCATTGCACATCTGATTACTACCTGCCTCCCTGACTGGACCACATCTGCATGTGCACAGGGATGATGTCTATTTCATGTCACCATTTTTTCTCCAGGGGTAGCATACTGCCTAGCGCTTGGTAGACAGATACATATTTGTTGAGTGAATGAATAAACATCTTTGAATCTATTTTCTTTTTTTTTGCAGTTTTTGGCTGGGGCCAGGTTTGAACCCACTACCTCCAGCATATGGGGCCAGCGCCCTACTCCTTTGAGCCACAAGCGCTGCCCGAATCTATTTTTAAATGTGATTAGTAATATCTAATTCACAGTTGTTGCTAGAAAAACATGAGGAAATAGAATGTGATAACATGTCAAAAAAACTAGTACACAGTAAATAGCAAATGAATGGGAGGCAACATTGTGGATGAGCCATTGCAGGAACTTTAGAGTTAGACCTACTTGGGTTTGGTTTTAGGCATGTGTTCTTTGGATGACACTGGACACGTTATTTAAGTTAGTTAGTTTTTCTAGGGCTGCATTTCTTCCTCTATAAACTGGTACTGATAAAATGTCCGTGGTACTGCTAAGCATGTTCAATGTGACCGTCTGTGCCCGGCACAGCGCATGTTCCCCAACAGCACTCAGGAACGGCGTCTGCTGCTCTTCATCATTCATCTTACCATGTACCCGTTCACTCAACAGATTTTTATCAACTACCTGCCATGTAACAACACTGAGCAACGTGCTGGGGACACAGGTGGCACAGACCGGAGTGACCAAGGGGCAGGCCTCCTGGATCTACAGCCCAGTCAGGTTGGCCAGTAGGTAAATACACACGCTGATAAACGTTATTCACTAACAGTGAGAAGTGCTGAAAAAGAGAAGAATAACATGCTGTTGGCAGGAGCAAAAAAATGCTAGGGACTTAAGGAATCAACTGCTCTTTGTGACCCAACTCAGATGCCAAGAGTTCCACAAAATCTTTTTCTGTTCCTTCCTATTTGTCCCCAAGTATGTGATCTTTTCCTTCATTCAAACCCTATACCACATTACATTTTATTTTATTTTATTGTCTTTTTAATGACAGGGTCTCACTCAGGCTGGAGTGCAGTGACATGATCATAGCTCACTGCAACCTGGAACCCCAGAGCTCAAAGGATCCTCCTGCTTCAGCTTCCCCAGTGGCCAAGGAGAACAGGAGCGCACCAGCACATCCAGCTAGAATTTTTTTATTTTTGTGGAGCTGAGATCATCCTATGTTGCCCAGCCTGGGGTCAAACTCCCAGCCTCAAGCAGCCCTGCTTCTGTGGCATCTCTAAGTGCTGGGATTCTAGGCATGAGCCACAGGGCCTGGGCCGCTCCCTCAGCAGCGTGTCTGTCTTACTCCACGGTAATGGCAGTTGATATCAGCTACCCTCACAAAGATAACTGAAGCCCTTGTTTAATCTTTTTCATCTGGACTACAAACTTGTTAAAGATAAGGATATCTCACCCACCTCTAGGATCTATCAGGTTCCTGTAACAAAACTAAGAGTTCCGGGGATGTCTATGGCCTAGAAATAAATGCTATGCTCTTTGACTTCCGAACATGAACCTCTCTGATATTTACATTAGGCTATTTCTTTTATATATTAATTCCTTTCACATGTTACAGATAATGAATCAGTCAGAAACAAGTTAAAACAGAATTTTAATCATGGAAAAGGTTTAACATCCTATGTCAAGAAGGATTCTTAGAAGAAACCCAGACTGAAACCCCTGGAACAACATCTGAAGAGACTCTCTTTTCTGCCACACTTGACAGTACCTTCCCAACATAAGATCCTGCAGCTGCTTTTTCCATGATCTTGTCAGAATCTATGGTCATCATTCCTTATAACAGAGAGCATGCTGACAGCTCTTTCTGGTAATACAATCCCTTTACTGAAAGGAAAATATTCAAATTACACCACGATTGAAAGTAAACAATGCAGTAGAGAAAAGCTATCAGCTCCCGTAAATGAAAAAATCCAAAGACCAGGATGTTTTAGGAGCTGAGGCTTGCTCCAATGCCTCAAGGATGTCCGAAAGACCCAAGTGCTTTCCACCTGTCCACACTGGTGTCATGCAGACACTGGCTCCATTCCTGGCCCTGAGATACTGCTCTAGGCTCCCGGAAACACGTGCTTTCTATTTTCCTGTCAGAGAGAGCAGCTTTGTTTCAGCATTCCCAGAAGCCCCTGAAATGGCTATGTGGTCCGCTCAGTTCACCTGCCTAGACCTTTGATTCTGTTTCTGCCGTCAAGGCAATGGGACGTGGTGGTTGGCTTGGCCACAGTCCTCTATTCTACCCCCAAATGGGAGGTGGTAAGGTCAGCTTCCACACAATTACTGGATCTCCCAGAAGGAAACTGGAGACTGTTGGAAAGCAGGGAGGAGGAAATGGATGGTGGCAACACATCTATCCTATGCGGAACACCCAGGTCTTGGTCAGCCTCAGCCCATGGAGCCTACCTTTCAGGCTATGGGATCACTCATTCAGATCAGAGAGAGAAAAGAAACAGGTGTGGGTTTCCTCTCTCTCTCCTGAAATGGCATCATAATCTGGAGATAAAAATGAGCTTTGCGTTTGTGTTTATTCTTCTCGGGGGATAATGTTATGGTCTGATAAAGTTAGCACTGTTTAATAAAATCATTTCTACTGCACACTTTTGAAATCATTATGGATAAGTGGAAACCATGTGGCAACATATATTGCCTTAAGTACTAAATTTCCTCATAGAAATGTTGACATTTTATCTCATGGTCAAGGAAAAATAACTTGAGAGAACTTTACAGAGAAGATTGTTTTGTCCCCACTTATTATTATTATTATTATTGAGACAGGGTCTCACTATGTTGTCTTCAGTAGAGTGCTGTGGCATCACAGCTCACGGCAACGTGAAACACTTGGGCTCAAGCGATTCTCTTGCCTGAGTCTCCCAAGTAGCTGGGACTACAGGCTAATTTTTTGTTGCACTTATCATTGTTGGTTAGCTGGCCAGGGCTAGGTTCGACATGCCAGCTTCAGTGTTTGTGGCTGGCGCCCTACCCATAAGCTATGGGCACCAAGCCAGTCCCCACTTATTTTGATAAGCAAAAGCTGCTAGTGAATCCACTAGATGTTTCCTATCTGCTCTTTGTCTTTGTTCTTACTTTGTCCACTCTCTCACTGCCACGTATATCCTCCCTGTCCTCTCTCCCCCGTCTCTATCCCTATCTCCCTCTCTTTCTCACACACATAGACTTTTTCTTCTTTCTCTGCCCATTTTCGGTCCCTATTTTCTCTGGCCGCTCTCATTCTTCCCTCTCATTCTTCCCTCTCCTCCCCCCCTCTCATCTTCCCCTCTCATTCTCCCTTCTCATTCTTCCCTCTCATCCTCCCTTCTCATTCTCCCCTCTCATTCTCCCTTCTCATTCTTCCCTCCCATCCTCCCCTCTCATCTTCCCCTCTCATCCTCCCCTCTCATTCTCCCCTCTAATCCTCCCCTGTCATCCTCCCTTCTCATTCTTCCCTCTCATCATCCCCTCTCATTCTCCCTTCTCATTCTTCCTTTTCATCCTCCCTTCTCATTCTCCCTTCACATTCTTCCCTCTCATTCTTCCCTCTCATTATCCCGTCTCATTCTTCTATCTCATCCTCCCCTCTCATCCTCCCCTCTCATTCTCCCTTCTCATTCTTCCCTCTCATTCTTCCCACTCATTCTCCCTTCTCATTCTCCCCTCTCATCCTCCCTTCTCATTCTTCTCTCTCATCCTCCCCTCTTATCCTCCCCTCTCATCCTCTCCTCTCATCCTCCCCTTTCATTCTCCCCTCTCATTCTCCCTTCTCATTCTCCCCTCTCACCCTCCCTTCTCATCCTCCCCTCTCATTCTCCCCTCTCCTCCTCCCTTCTCATTCTTCCCTGTCATCTT
>CAUYQV010131596.1:0-21472 GCA_963574575.1 Galagoides demidoff
TGGGTGGAGGGAGGGTGATTGGAAGGATCACTTCTATGGTTTATCTTACAAGGGTACAAGTGAATCTTCCTAAGAGTTTAATATGAACGTATTAACACAATAACTAAGAAAATGACATGAAGGCTATGTTAACCAGTTTGATGAAAATATTTCAAATTGTATGTGAAAACACCACACTATATGCCAGAATTGCATTAATGTACATAGTTATCATTAAAAAAAAAAAAGAAGAAGAAGAAGAAGAAATCTGTAAAGTGTAGCGAGGCACCAGGTACACTGTGTCTAGATCTTAGCACGGTGAAGTCACTTGGCCTGACTATGTAATAGGAATAGAGACCCAGTTTCCTGGGTTCTGTAAAGGGTAACATATTTGTAAACTATAAGGTCTTGTATAATGAAAAAAAAAAAAAAAACACTGATGCCAGACCACACCCCAGATCAAATAAATCAGAATTTCTTTGGGTAAGAACAAGGCTTTAGTACTCTCTAAGGCTCTCCAGAAGGTTCTAATGTGCCAATAAACTTGAGAAGTACTGCTTTAACAGATGGTCATATTAGGTAAACATATTTATTATTTTAGAACACACATCTTTTAGGAAAATGAATATTTAATTTTCATACATGTCATCAACAGCCTAATCTTTAGCAGTTTCTCATTATTTATATTATCCTATCAGTAAGTTGTTTTGGCCTTTGCAAATAAACTTGAACTTTTTTTTCAAGTTCCTGTTATATTTTGAACATGCTGACAAAAGGTATCCCAATGTTTTCTTACACAATAATAGCATGCATTATAATTAGCATAAGGCTAAATTTAGCAAAGATGGTGGCCTCCCTGAGTAGTATATTTGCATCTCGGGTTGCCAAAGGAGCTGGCTATCAGACGGAAGCATGCCTGTTCCACTCCCTCTCCTTCTTTATTCCCCTTAGAGTTGTGTGAGAACCCTTACAATTTACCTTAGCATTAACGAGGGGAAAGTGCCCAAGCTGCACATTCCATCACAGACACTGCAACTTAACAACGGGATTTACGAGGTGTGTGCTTGCCAGAATGTCTCTAAAGTTCAAGTTCACTCATCCCAAACCTTAAATTGGCTCTCTCCGTGCTATTTTAATCAGCTCAGACCCAATCACACTCAGCGTACAAATGGTGGTTCAAAGAAATGCACATAATAATGTGGCGGAGGATGTGGTTTCTGTCAGAGAATATCATTGTTAACTCTGATTGAAAAGACATCACTCCTGTCAGAGATAGGAAACATTTTATGTCCACTGAACTCTGG
Organism: Galagoides demidoff; assembly: GCA_963574575.1. Taxonomy (NCBI): domain Eukaryota; kingdom Metazoa; phylum Chordata; class Mammalia; order Primates; family Galagidae; genus Galagoides; species Galagoides demidoff. The sequence goes on from CAUYQV010131596.1 coordinate 1,284, forward strand.
AGTGAAGAAATATCCAAAAGGTAAAATTCAGATCTTTCTGGGAGCCCCAACAAGAGAAGGGCAGTTACAAATAATGATATGCAGTAGTAATCTATTTTGCATTCTAATAAGCAAAGGTTGTATGGGTTACAGTGGCCCACGCAAAATGAGTTAGCCATGAGTTAGACCTGTGGGGCAATCTCTGACCCATGGATTGAGCATGTCTTTTAGTTTTGTGCATCTACTCATACACGGAGTTGATATTCTCTAATTAAAAAGACATATTTTGAATACTGATGCAGCTTCTTATCAACATCCTAAGAGTACTGTGTCTGGTTTTGTACCTACAAACAAAGAGCCAGAAAATTGCACAGAAACAATTCATTTGACTTTTCATACCCCACAACAACCATCGCTGCTTGAGTCTCTGGAAGACATTCCAGGAATTCACAATTCTAGTAGTTACAACTGATGAGACATGGTGCCAAACAATTAGGTAAGACACCAGAAGCTGCTCCTGCTGTCTCCTACCAAGCCAAGGTCTAAAGCTTTAGTGCCAAGATATTCAGGGTTTTAGGTACCCTCCTAGACCCAGCCAGGGGCTTGGTGGCAAGCATATATTCAGAGGGCTTGGGTCAGCAGCCATATACCTTTCATTAAGAAGGCATTTCAGGGTGGTGTCTGTGGCTCAAAGGAGTAGGGTGCCAGCCCCATATGCCAGAGGTGGCGGGTTCAAACCCAGCCCCAGCCAAAAAACTGCAAAAAAAGGCATTTCAATATTTCCATCACTGGTCTGGCTATCCTGAGTAAATATAAGCCATGGCTCCTAATAACATGGTTTTATTCGATTCTAGCATTTATCCTAGTGATCAGAAAAAAAGATTTGTTTGGATTTGGGGCCATATTGTTACACTTTATTATGTCTCTCTTATTAAAATAAAATATTTTGACAAAAATTATGGGGAAGAGAGACAAAAAAGGAGGGGAGGAAAGAAGGGAAGGAGGTTAAGAGAAAGAGAAAAGCTGGTGTATCTAAACAATGATTCCAGTTATACAAACAATCCCCCCACCCCTGAACCTTTCCTAATATTCTAGGCTTTCAAAGGTTTGCAGCCACAGGTTTCTGCCACTCACAATCAGTTGTTTCATTTATCAGTTTTACCTTGCACAGTACTCAGCAGAATACAAATGCAAGGATACAGGGGTAATGCTAATCTTAGCACAGCCTCCCCTAGACGGTAATGACTGTTGGCTGGAACAGGTGCTCAGATGCAATAAAATTTGTTAAGCAGTGTTCCTATTCTGTAGTCTATCAGGTACACTAACTAAGATATCTCTTGGTGGCATGTGGCAAATCATTAGTCAATTCTATTTGAATATTCACCGAGCAGTGCAGGAAATGTGCTTCGGTCACAAACAAAAACTTGTCCTGGCCAATTCTACTGGATGCCACGAGGTTAACTTACCTTCCTAGCATTCGCTGATTGAGTTGTAAAAAATCTGAGTCCCACAGCTATATGACCGTGATTTCTGCATCTTTTATGCTATTAACCTTTATTCAATCCAATTGCAAAATGCTCCTTTTTATTTGGTTTCAGACTGAATTTAATAGCTGTTGCCAGATTGACAGTCTGACAGACTGAATCATGTAGCTCTGGCCAGTGATACCCTAAGAAGCGTTCAGAGAGGAGATGGCCAAGATGATATTTCACAAGGAGTGCTAGGAAGCTCCCTGTATTCCTTGAACTACTTTCACTTCCTGAGCCAGGAACCCACTCCAAGGAGAACACTGTAAATACTAGCTTCAGGTTTTCTCTCCTTTAAACATTTTCAAATTAATGTCTCTAGTCTGTACCTTAGTCATTTAAACCATAATGAAAATTGGTTTATCAGATCCTTTCCTGAAGGAAACTTTTGTAAAGTAAAAGGATGAAAGTACATGAGTCTCATGATTTGAAAGGTGAGTATGCCTGAGGGAGAAGATGAAGAGAGATGGACTGATTAGCAAAACAGTATTTGCTATATGTTATCTAACAGATTTTTGCCCAAATAGCCTTGTGGCTAACTCTGATTAAAGGAGAACATCTCCCCCTACTCCTACTTCAGCCCCAGGCTAAGTAAACATCTATAGTCCTCCTTCAAAGGGACTCATTAGATAAGACATTATTTCATGCTGTTACAGAGGAATCTAGTGACCTTCTACATGCATTCTCTCCTTTGTCTCTAGTAAATATATAGTGTGGTTCTAAGCAGGCTATTCTGCTTCTTGGAATAACACATTAGATATTCCTGAATCCCTTAAAATTATGTATAGCACATGACTCATCTGGTCACTGAAATGTGTTTGGGAGGCTGAAATGTTCCAGGAAGGTTGTTTAAGGGAAGTTGACCGGTTCAAATCTAAGCCCTTCTGTTGTTGCCTGCTTTCTTTTGTTACCAGCCTGGTCTCAATGGCTAGAGCTTCAGCAGTTGGTTTGTATTTCACAATCATTAAATTTATTCCTTTGTATATTCTTCACTCCTTGACAACTTTTACACATTACCTTATTGTCTCATAGCCTCAAGGAACACACATCTTCGCTGGCTCTGCACCTATACCCATGCAGCTAAAGTGGAATGAAGAAAGGCAAAATGTCAATGAATGGCTTGGCACCTGGAGTACAATGGTTACGGTGGGCTGGCGGGTTCGACCAGGCCCAGGTCAGCTGAACAACAGTAACAACTGCTTTTGAATGCCACAGTCATTAAACATCTGGCTTGCAAGGGGAAGAAGGGGAGATAAATATGAAAGTGAAAATACCTTAAATTCCCTACCTCACTGAGAAGGGAAAGGCTTGCAAAAAGAGGGTACAAGAATAGCTACCTACTTCTGAATCTGCACTTGTATCATCAGAGCTTCCATCAACAGTCAGAGAACAAATCTGCAGCATTTGAGGGATAGGGTTTATATTGCCCACACTGGCTCCCACAAGCTGCCCCTGGTACCTGTGCAGAGCTGTGTGTCAGGCAGCTAAGGGTGGGGGAATAGTAGCCACTACCTAGCTAAGAACTAAAATTGATTGAAATTAACCACAAATTATCATCTAAGATTTCCCTTGTAAGATTTAAGACTTCAATAAATTCTAGAGTTCCAAGACAATTACATCAAACAGCTTCTGTCCGTGCAATTATTGGCTACGTGGGGAAGTGTATTTCTGGTGCTTCCCACTCTGCCATCTTTCTTCTAATTCTGCCATGACTACTGGTTCTTAAAGTCCCTTGCAGATTGTGTCTTTCTTTAGCTAATTTATTCTTCCACTCCTTTGTACACTGTTTTATCTTTCTCTCTTCTCAGGCCTCCAACACCTCCTCTCTCATCTTTCATCACAGCTAATGGCCTTACTTCTCATCTTACTGACAAAAGAGATTTAATCAGAATAATCCTACATGCTCCTGCTGCTATATACATTTATGTAGTAGCATTTGTGCCCAGGTACTTTGTCTTCTTTCCTATGGCTGTGGATGAACTCCACCACTCGCACACATACACAAGATCCCATCCTCTCTCTTCTCTTCAAAGAAGTTTCTCCAGTAACCCAGGAATTCCTCCCTCGTGTCTCCTCCATCACCATTTCATTTCTTCCTACTGGAATTTTCTCATTGTCATACAAAAGAGAAACCCCATATTAGGTTAAATAGGAGAGTTTGAAATTTAAAAATATATATAGACTATTAGAAAAAGGCAACTATAAAGCTTATGGTACCCTAGGACTGAGGGAGTGTACCCAAGGAAGGGCAAACTCAGAAGCAGTTCAAACCTTATTGCAGAAGGTATGGTTCAGGTGATTGCTAGCAGAGAAGGACAGAGCTATCCCAGAGTTTCTGGGAAAGCAACAGGGCTACTCTCTGTAGTGAAAAATGCAAAAAGCTGATCAGCAGGCAGTGGCTTGCCAAGGGACATAGGCACAGTCAGGGGAAGCAAAACCTCAGAGAGTGCAGGAACTCTTGTTTCCATGTGGAGAGGTTGCAAACATGTTATCATCAGGCTGAGGCTGCAAGGCCAGAGGGACCAGGTCATCTTCCTAGGGCAAAGCAACACCCACTGGATAGCCTCATACCCATACTGTCAGTACCCAGCCTGCAGTGCCCTCCAGCACTTTCTACTGAAGGTGTGCCTTCTACTCATCATTATTCTCCCTCTAAAAGAGAAATGCTTAAAAGAATTTCATTATTTATCACAGACCATAAATTAGAACTGAGAGGCAATAAATTGATAACTGATACAAATGTCTATTAGACATTTTAACTTGAGATATCCAAACTGAACTTTTGGTTTCAACCCAAGCCTCTCATCTTGCAATCTTCTCTATCTCAGCAAATAGCAACTCCACTCCTCTAACTTTCCAGCACAAAGCCTTTGCAGCCATTCTCATTTCCTTCCTCTGCTCTCATGCCACACTCTTTATGTTAACAATGTTGGCTGTCTTTAAATTAAATCTGGAATTGGCACACTTCTATAAGCTTTACAGCTCCCATCCTGGTCCAAGTCATTGTTATTATTTCTTACCCTGATAATTACAATAGCCTTCTGACTGGTCTCTCTGCTTTCACCTGGTCCATTAGTCAGTTGGTTCTCTAAAACAGAAGCCTAAATGATCTTAATGAAACTAAACCTTAAATCAGAACAAGTCTCTGTTCAAAGTCCTGCCTACTTCCTACTCTTAGGCGCTAAATAAATTCAAAGTCTGCAAGACCTACTCAATATGTCTACTACCTCCTTTTCTCTCAGAACCCTTTGCCTTAACCCCACATTCATTCTGTATTAGTCACATTGGCCTCTTTGTTCTCCTAAAATATATCAGGTCTATTCCTGCCTTAGGAACTTCTACACGTCTTTCCTCTGCTTAGAGTATTATTACCTCAGAGAGCTATGTGGCTTACTCCTTCGCCTTCTTCAGCATTTCTTTTCCCTCAAACACAACCTTCTCAGTGAGCTATTGTAGCCACTGTCTCTAAAACACAACCAGAACCTGGAATAATTCATGCCAATAAATATTAGTTAAATAAATAAATATGAAATCTTGCTATGAGGTGACCCGTCATGTGCTAAGAAAGAGATGATGTGAGCCTAGGTATATGATGGTAATTCTCTTAAGTAGGAAAAATAAACTTCTAACTTATTTAAACCACTATTATTTGGGAGTTTTATTTATTTGTAGCTGGGAGCTGGCTAATCCTGATAACCTCTTCTATAGATTATTGATTCTCAGTCCTAGATTTATGTTAGAATCACCTGTAAAGCCTTTAAACACTACGAATACTTGGGCCTCACCTCCAAGGCTACTGATTTAATTGATTCATAGAGCCGGACACTAGACACCTCATAGCAGTTCTATTGTGCAACCAATGTTGAGATAAATTGCTATAATCCTTTTCGGTAATTTTTTTGTACCCTTATTTCAAACAAATATATCTATCCTTTGGTATCCATTTGGGACTGGTTCCAGGACCACCTGAGGATGCCAAAGCTATTGCACAGTCAAGTCCTACAATCAGCCCTGTGGAATCAATGGATACAAAAGTTGACCCCACTTATATGTGTATACAGATACAAACACTGTATTTTTTTTTATTAAATCATAGCTGTGTACATTAATACAGTCATGGGGTACAGTGTGCTGTTTTTATATACAATTTGAAATATTTTCATCAAACTGTTTAAAATAGCCTTCATGTCATTTTCTTAGTTATTTTGCAAACACTGTATTTTTGATCTGCATTTGGTTGTGATGGAAAACCCACCAATATGGAGGCTGACTGTGTTTACTGGAAAAAGAAGAAAAGAAAAAAGGAACAGTATAAATGGATGTGTGCAATTCAAACCTATGTTGTTCAAAGGTCAACAGCAGTTCTTCTTTGGGGGTATCAGTTTTTGACTAGTGACTCTTGCATTTGCTACCACTGAGTTACACCAAAAAAGTATAATATTAATGACAGCATGAGAAATACTATTTGCATGTTCTCTATACCTTACAGTGTTTTCATATAACAACCAATTTCATTGACAGAGGTTTGATTGCTTTTTCATTCTGCAGAAGATGAGCCCTCCCATTAAATGAATTTATCTTTGATTAGATCTCTCTAGTCAAAATGACTTACCACTATGCTCAATACTTTGTTTTTTCCCAAGCTCTAAAATAACCTACATATTTCACCCCTTCCTCCATAGGGTCCAGAGCATAGGATGGAGATTTACCCTGAAAATTACTAGAAAAAGGAAATGAGTCCTAAACCAATATCTTGTAGACTCTCATTCACTGATTCCCAACAAAGTAACTCAAAACCTGAAGAGTATTAAAACCAGCCTACCCAACTGAACATATAGCGTGGATCCTACAGCCAAGAAATAAGACTCCAAAGGCTGCTACAGAAGGAAGGTCACACTTATTCATCAAGGTTTGGAATTTTTTTTATAATGAAACCAAATTTAGACCCACTAAATAAAATATAAGACCGTAGGCTCATAGTATTTCTGTATAATAGGTTGATCTAGATGCCAAAGAACCAGAATCTATACCCTAGAATTAAAATGAAAATAATTCCTTAGGTATTATCTTTTTTCCAGTTGTTGGCCAGCCAATTTAGACATTTATAATGCATATCCATGTTAAATGATAGGATGAAGCCCTCGGGAACCAAGGACAAAATGGGAAGGACATAATGATTAAAAAAAAAAAAAAATCCCTGCCCTGACCTAACTACAGGATCAATTGCACCTTTCCGTACTTCCTATACTTAGTAATTAGCTAAGAATTAGCATTAGAATATGGATAGCATTTATAAGTGTTAAAGAAATTTTTTTATGCCTCAGCTTCTATAAATAAAATGGGAACAACATTAAGATATAATTTGACTATTATAGGGATTTAATGAGTAAATAAATTTATATTACATGAAATATTTAAAAAATTAAGTAGTACCTTATAATAACTGATCGATATTTACCATTAGTATTTACATTATAAGTAATGTTAACCATTTGTAATATCATCATACAGAAACATATATTTCACACAATCTGAAAGCTAGCTGGGCAGAAGATAGTTGTTACGGACTGAATTGTGTCTCTCCAAAATTCTTTGAAAAAAGGAAAACTATAGGCCAAGAGCCCTAGGCCCTTATGAATATATATGTAAAAATCCTCAACAATACGTTACACAATTCACACTCACAGTCATGTGAATTTCACCCCAACGATGATGGTGCAACATACGTAAATTAATAAATATGATTCACCACATGAACAAAAGTAAAAACAAAGACCACATGAGCATCTCAATAGATGCAGAGAAAGTATTTGATAAAATTCAGCACATTTTCATAATAACAACACTCAACAAACTAGGCATAAAAGGAACATTCCTCAAAATTATAAAAGCCATATATGACAAAACCACAGCTAACATCATACTGAAAAGGAAAAATTTGAAAGTATTCTCACTAAGAACTGGAACATAACAATGGTGCCTACTGTCATCAGTTTTATCCAACATAGATAGTATTAGAAGTTCTAGCCAATACTATTTTTTTCTATGTAGGAGAAAGAAAAAAATGGTATGCAAATCAGGAAAGAGGAAATCAAACTGTTCCTATTTTCTCATGATATAATCTTACATCTAGAAAATCCTAAAGAATTCACCAAAAGACTTCTAGAGTTCATAAATAAATTCAGCAAAGTCTCAGGTTAAAAATAATGTACACGAATCAGTATGATTTTCATATACTAATAATAGTCAAGCTGAGAGTTCAATCAAGGATTCAATCCCATTCACAGCAGTGATGGAAAAAATAAAACACATAGGAAAATACTTAACAAAGAAGGCCAAAGATCACTATAAGAACTGCAAAACAATGATGACAAAAATCATATAGATGACACAAGTAAATAGAAAAACATTGCTTTCTCATGGGTAGGCAAAATCAACATGATTAAAAAGTCCATACTGCCCAAAGTGATTTACAGATTCAATGCAATCTCCATCAAAACACTACCATCATATTTTAAAGATCTAGGAAAAAATAATCCTAAGCTGCATTTGGAAGCAAAAAGATCACATATGGCCAAAGCAATCTTAAGCAACAAGAACAAATCTAGGTAGTAATGGACATTTTACCAATGTTGATTCTTCCCAGAGTGGAAAGTTCTTCCTGTGAGCATGGTATATTCTTCCATTTGTTAACATCTTCTGCTATTTCTTTTGTTAGAGTTTCAAAGTTCTCTTTATAGAGATCCTCCACATCTTTTGATAGGCATATTCCCAAGTATTTCATTTTCTTCGAAGCTACTGTGAAGGTATTTTTTGTGTGTGTCTTTGATTTCATACTTAATTGACTGTTATTGGCATATATTGAGGCTATTGATTTGTGGACATTGATTTTGTATCCTGTAACATTACGATATTTCTTGATTACTTCCAAAAGCCTTGTGTTTGAGTCCCTGAGGTTTTCTAAATATTAGATTATATTATCTGAAAAGAATGGGAGTTAGGCATCTACCCAGAAGAAAAACAAATCATTTTACTATAAGGACATTTTCACTGGAATGTTTACTGCAGCTAAATTCACAATCACCAAGATATGAAATCAGCTCAAGTGTCCATCAACTCATGAATGGATTAATAAACTGCATTTAATTTATACTATGGAATACTATTCAGCCATAAAAAAGATGGAGATGCTACAAAGTTACCTGGATGGAGTTGAAGCCCATTCTTCTTAGTAAAATATCACAAGAATTGAAAAGCAAGTACCCAATGTACTCGATGCTAACATGAAACCAACAGATAAACAACTACAATTCCACAGGAGAAAAAAATATTATATTCAAGGGAGGAAAAAAGGGAGGAGGAATAAAGGAAAGGAGGGAGATAAGGGATGAGACAGGAGACTCACTTGAGCCCAGGAGTTGGAGGTTGCTATGAGCTGTGATGCCATGGCACTCTACCCAGGGGGATAGCTTGAGACTCCGTCTCAAAAAAAAAAAAACTTATAATACTAGGCTTTAGTAACCAAAACAGCACAGTAATGTTAAAAATGTAGGGACATAGACCAATAGAAAGATATAGAGAACCCCAAAATAAGACTGCAAAGCTATGACCACTGATCTTTGACAAAGCGATAACAACATACACTGGGGAAGGAGGCTTTATTCAATAAATGGTGCCAAGAATATTTGATAGCCACAGAGAGAAGAATAAAAAGAACCTCTATCTCCCACTATATACAAAAACTAATTTAAGATGGATAAAAGACTTAAATGTAAAGCATATAACCATAAAAAAATTTAGAAGAAAATGTAGGATAAACTCTTCTAGACATTGACCTAGGCAAAGAATTTATGGTTAAAACCCTCAAAGGTAAATATAGCAAAAACAAAAATAAATAAATGGGACTTGATTTATGGGACCTTGATAATGGGACCTACAGAGTGCAAGAAAATATTCTCAAACTCTACAGCCTACAAGGACTGTTAGAATTTACAAATAACTCAAACAAATCGGTAAAAAAAAAAAACCCATCAAAAAGTTAATGAACAGAAGCTTTTCAAAAGAAGATAGAAAAATGGCAAAAAGAAAAAAAGGCTTAACATTACCAACCATCAGGGAAATACAAATTAAAACTACAATGAGATACCACCTTATCCCTATCAGAATGGCCATTATTAAAAAGTAAAAATAAAAAAAAAAATAGATGCTGGAGTGGATGTAGAGAAAAAGGACATTTAGACACTGTTGATAGGACTTCAAATTAATATAAGCTTTATGGAAAACAGTATGGAAATTCTTCAATGAAATTGATTTTGGCCCTACTATTTGATCCAGCAATCCCACTGCTGAGTATCTACCCAAACAAAAGAAGTCATTTTATCAAAAAGACACCTGCACGCAAATGTTTATTACAGCACAATTGACAGTTACAAAGATTTGGACTCAATAGAAGGGCCCATCAACTGATGAGTGAATAAAGAAAATTTGGTGTACATATGCATACATAATACGTACACCATGAAGAACTACTCAGCCATTAAAAGAAATGAAATAATGTAATTTACAATAACTTCAATGGAACTGGAGACCATTATCCTAAGTGAAGTATCTTAGAAATGTTAAACCAAACATCATATTTTTTCACTAATAAGTGGGAGCTACTAAACAGTGGATATCCCCAGGCACAAAGAGATATCAAGGACATTAGAAACTAAGAAGGGGAGAAATTGGGAGGGGATGTGAGAGAAAAAAACTTACCTTCTGGCTCAGCACCCATAGCTCAGTGGCTAGGGCTCCAGCCACATACACCAGGGCTGGTGGATTCAAACTCGGACCAGGCCTGCTAAACAACAATAACAATTGCAAAAAAAAAAAAAAAATAGCTGGGCATTGTGGTGGGCATCTATAGTTCCAGCTACTTGGGAGGCTGAACAAGAGAATTGCTTAAGCCCCAGAGTTTGAGGTTGCTGTGAGCTGTGATGTCAAAGCACTCTACTGAGGGATATAGTGAGACTCTGTCTCAAAAAAAAAAAAACTTATCCCCTGGGTTCAATGAACTGGTGACTGGCATACCAAAAGTCCTGACTTAAGCCTTATACAAAGTATCTATTTAACAAAAACATTTGCACCGCCTTAATATTTTAATGTGAAAAAATAAAAAATAAAAATTTTTAAATTATCTTTAAAAATTATATGTTTAAAGTCTTAAACCCCAGTAGCTCAGAATGTGATTGTATTTAGAGTCAGGGTCTTTAACAAGGCAATTAATGTAAAATTAGGTCAGATGTGTGGGCTCTAATACATATGAGTAGAGTCATTATTAAAACATGGAAGTTAGGACACAGACACACATCCCCCCAAAAAGACTAAGTGATGACAAAGGGAGAAGATGGCTATTTACAAGTCAAGGTCCAGCTGCTTCTCCTCAGATCTGTTGGCATAAGAGATAGAAAATGCAAGACACCAACCATGACCGAGTAAACAGGAAAAAAAAATAATGTTTTGGAAAGACTATTGGGTAGTTCTAAATTACCAGGAGAACGGGACAATCTTGCTCAGAGCTATGCATATTGAATAAAAGTCCAAAACAAGACTGTAAGACTGGGGTGATGAGGAAACTACTTATACCTCCAAGACTAGAACACTGAATGCCTTAGCTGCTGTTACCACTCATATGCCAGGAGCCTAATTTTGCTAAAACTGCTTCCTCTGTCAGAAAGTGATTCATTTTCCATATTTTTCTGTAACTCCCCTCTCAAAACAGATGTGAATGTTTCCAATTGAGAGAGCTTATTTACCCAAACACTAGTTTTGAATAAGGCTGACAATGTGTCTAGCATTTTTAGTTTTCATAGTTTATACAGTTAATGTTTCTATAGTTTAAAGAAGGCTCTGTCTCTCAATAAGACTCATCTCACAGAGCAAGAAGATTCAAATGCAAGTGGAAAAAAATAAATAAAAAATGTCCCCACAACAGAAAGACTGACAGGACACTGAAATAGAAAACAAGACATACAGGAATTCAGGCTTCAGTTAGGGAATACTTTTGGCTGCAAGTAATAAAAATACCTGAGTAAAAGTAATTTAAACAACTGAGGGAGTTTTAATTACATGAATCAAGATCCAAAAGTATGAAACTGGTTTCATTAACTCAGTATCTCGACAATGTTAAGATTAAGTTGAAAGTTCTCTTGTTCTTTTTTTTACTTAATTCCAATGTAGCTGTTTTAAGTGCAAAGTGGGAAAAAAGAAAAGGAGGATGAGGAGTGTCAATAGGCTTCTCTATACAGTTCATGGGCCAGAAACGTTGGCAACTAGTTCATAAAAAAAAAAAAAAAAAAAAAAAGTCTTTGAAAAAAAGTCAGAACAACATTCTCCAGTATTCACATAAGGAGATGCAATTCCACAAAATTTCTTTAAACAACCCCAATTAAAACTATATATGGAAATATGTGCAATTAAAAATGTAAGTGAACACACTTTATGTTATAAACAGAAATCAAGGAAATCAAGAGAGGGTCACCTTGTTTATAACTGTCTTGTATATTAAAAGATGTATCTGTAGAACTGATAAACAACTTTAGCTGCTGTTTTATTTTTCTCTCCCATTATAATAGTTCATAGCCATTCCCAAGGACAATTCCATTTATCTTAACTGAGAGTGTTTGTATTTTCCTGTCTTTTTATGATTCTTTGGTTCTGTTACTCTTTGAAAGAAATTACTTTAGATAATTTGGTTTAGTAAATTTAAAATCCCACTTCTAAGTTCCTGGTATCTTCCCTAATCATTTGTATAATTGTCTCTACAGATGACTAGTTTGACTCTGGATTCTAAACACTCCCTTATCTCACCTCCGTGCTACTCTTTATCTATATGGTAGTAAATAGAAGTCTACATCACATGTCTCCATATGAATAGGACATCAAAATTAAATAGGCACCAAAAGGAAAAACTCCTGGAAAAGCTCACTCAGGATACCCTGGGCTGGAATAAACCCAGCCTGTGCTATTGATTATTAGGCAACTTTGAGTATGTCACTTAGTCTCTTGAGTCACAGGTAACTTTGTACCTTACTTCATATGCCTGCAAAAGTTGTTGTGAAGGTTTAGATATAGAATCTCTTTGAAGTCTATAACATTGTATAAAGAAGAAAAGGTAACAGGACTATGCATAATATTACCTGAAAGCACTCAGAAAACATTCAGAAATACTGCAGACCCTCACATTCCCCCATTGCTCTGCATGCCCCCTCACCCTGGACCCCTGCCATCTGTCTATGTCTTGACTATAATATTCTTACCCAACACAGGGTATGAAGAAGGTACACAGAAGAAGTTGGCATGTTAGATTATGCTAGGTCAAACCATAGAGATCAATCTGGTTTTAATCACCTTATTCTCTTTGTCAGGATCCCCAGTAGTGGGCTCTGGTCTTTGTATTAGCTGACAAGGGCAATTATTTACTTCACACTGTTGAAGCCTCTGGCCCCAAGGGTTGATTTCTCTAATCTGTCCAGTCTTATCAGAGACTTAGCCTTTGCTGTAGACAAAGGCTGCAGGCAGACTCTAATCCTGCCTAATGGGTTAACTCTGTTAAGTATCAGGATTATTGATGTTTGGCCTTAGTCTAGCCTAGCCAATAAACTATGGTTACATTAAACAACAACTTTTATATATTTATGTCTAAGGATTCATGCAGCTGAAACTAATTGACATGATTTCTATAGCCCATATGCTAGGCTGACAATATGCCCCCTTATTCTTGAGGGACTTCATTGGCAGTTATTCCAAAAGGGCTCAAAACCCAGAATTTGTACAGAGTTTGTTTGTAGATTTTTCATCCATCATCACTTTTTTTTTTTACTCTATTTCTTTAAGACTTCTTTTAAGATGATTTCTTTCTTGCCTGTTGGACCCTTACTGAGAATTTTAGTTTGTCTTTGATTTTTAAAATTATTTGATATATGCGTGAAGTAAAATGCCTGCTTTTCTGTTTATATCTCTGGGAGCTTTTGTCTTTCAGTGATTATACTTTGGTAAATTTGGATTCCACTCAATTCCTAAATGAATAAAGAACACTTTTCTTATAGATAACATCACTTCTATATACAGTAAATAAATTTAAAAGATGTTTTCTAGCTTTCTATCTTACCCATGAAGAACCCTGTCTATGAAGGCCTTTGTGATATTAATAGGAGACCAATTAATTGCTCACCTGGTAACATGGAAGCATGTGCACTCTCTAGAAAGTCTTGCTTTCTAAATGACCATTTTTGAGACTGGCAATTGGCAGAGGGTCTAGACCAGTGTACCAAGCTGACAAAGCACCAAAATACCAGGGCTTTTAGAAGAATTATTTATCTTTAAGATGAGAAAATAAAACAAGCTTCCTCCTCTCCAGTTAGTTAAAGAACTACCATTTGTGAGAAAGAAACAAGTTTTCCTATTTTATTCCTCACATTGGAAAGAAAAAAAACAATTTCTAAATGAATCATGAGCTATTTCTGTTGACAGATTTGTCCTCCTAAAAACTTTGTTTGTTATACCACTCTTTAATAAAAGTATTATAGTGACTATTTCTAGGGACTCTATCCATGAGTTTTCCAACAAGAATTTTTAAGGTCCTTCTTGGGAGAGAATAGTGTGCTAGGCAGTGTGGGTCAGCTTGTTGGGGAGGGGAGGTCTGAGGCATGCTGCTCATGAGGGCAAGCTGAAGGAAGGAGGATATCAGGGAAAGAACACCAGAGAAGGGAAAAGGAGATGTGAGTCCTAGGGGAAGGGCAGTACACACAGTTGCTTATGTGAGAAAAAGTAATTTGTTGGCTCCCATAACTGGGAAGACTACTGGGGGTAGTGTTCAGTATAAAAGGAAGAGCTCCAGAACACTGTGGATGGGAGCAGAAACTCAGAAGTCATTATCTCTTCTGCCACCTCAAGTATCTGCTTCCCTCCACTTGATTTAACTTTTTCTCAAGAAACTCTTTCCTGGGGGGGTGGGGTGTAGGATGAGTGGAAGGTGGGTAATTGGTGGGACCACACATATGGTGCATCTTACAAGGATACATGTGAAACTTACTAAATGTAGAATATAATGTTCCTAACATAATAACTAAGAAAATGCCATAAAGGCTGTCTTAACCAGTTTGATGAAAATATTTCAATTGTATATAAAACCAGCACATTGTACCCCATGACTGCATTAATGTACACAGCTATGATTTAATAAAAAAAGAAAGAAAGAAAGAAAGAAACTCTTTCTTCTTATTCATTAAGGAATTGGCTTTCAAATGGGTTTCTATTTAATCTTCTATTTAATCTAACCAATACCTCCTGGTTAGTTCATTTTGCATTTACTATAAAGGAAATGCCTGAGACTAGGTAATTTATTAAGAAAAAAGTTTAATTTGACTCATGGTTCTAAAGCTATATAAGAAGCATGGTGCCAGCATTTGGTTCTGATGATGACTTCAGGGAGCTTCCAGTCAAGGCAGAGGTAGAGGAGGAGTAGGTGAATTAAAGAATAAGAGAGAGAGAAAGACATGTCGGGCTCTTTTAAAAAACCAGTTGTCATAAACTAAGAATTCACTCTTTATCTTAAGGTGGATACTTAGCCATTCATGATGGATATACCCCCAGGACCCAAACAACTCCTACTTGGCCCCACCTCCAACACTGGTAACTAAACTTCAACAAGAGATTTGGAGACAAACATTCATACCATATCACCTCCCAATATAAAATCTCCTTCTAGTTTTTATAATAAATAAGTAAACAAATAAAATAAGACAAAGCACTAGTTTTAGTGTTGTCAGATTTAGAAAACACAAATAAGGATAACTGGTTACAGCTGATCTTCAGATACACAACAAACAGTACTTTAGCATAAGTTGCATCAATATGAATATGTCCTATATATTATTTGAAATATTTCTACAGAAGTGGGAAAAGAGCTATAATAAAGCCTAATAATAAAGCATTGTTTATCTGATATTCAAATTTAAATGGGAATCCATTTAATTCATCTGGCAACCCTACATACTTGGGTCAAGTTCCTATGATAGAGAAATTACTATACCCAGGGGACTGAAGTCACTATGCTAGGTCAAGTCTGAGTCTGATAAATACCTCCTCTTCTGAAACAATCCTCAGGAAGCTACAGTCTAATACCAGCAGAGTGGTAATGAGGGAAACATTGTCATATGCAGCCAAAATAATAGCCACCCCACTCCGTAACAGAGATGGTTAACAGTAGACAACATGAAGCCAAAGAAAAATAAATCTATTCACCATTTTCTTAGGATTTGGACTAAAAAGAAGATACTGATTACATTTTGTTCTCACTGTTAATGATCTGTATTATTACACATTGCCATTGATTATGAGACAAAGTCATGGAAAACTCTCTTCTGATGATTTCAGAAAGAAGAATAATTTCTATGTAATTGACACATTGCTACAAAAGACAAATGGTAGGGGTGGACTAAATGACTATGTTTTAACATTGAGGCATTGCCAGGATGGTAAGAGTCTTATTTTGTGGTCTTCCTAGAATTCAAGAAGCTTCCTCGAACTTCGCTAAGTGGTGATTATAAAATAATAAGCAAAAAATATGTTGGATCTGGCATCATGCAGAAATCCTCAGAAAGTGTTGGTTTGTCTGAGTTTGGCAGCAGCACACTTAATTACATTGACAATGTGTGCCTGTGTCATTTCCTAGGAACTAATTATTCCATTCTTTTAGAAAGAAAATGCTCCTAGGGGCACAGTTACTAAGTTTTGGACCAAAGACCTCAGACACAGTGTTTCAGATAATTACTATCAGTTGATATGATGGTTTTAAACTTTAAAATGAGGATAACCATTTTAAACATCAATATTTCTTTATAAACAGAAAGTAAGTAGATATGGCTATTAAATGATGCTGAAGTATTTCCCTCAGGAAAAGTGTTTAATAAAATCCACCTCCTCTTCAGGATAAAAACCTTCAACAAATTAGGCATAGAAGTAACATATCTCAAAATTTATAAGCCATATATGACAAGCCCACAGCCAGTATCATATGGAATTGGGTAAAGTTGAAAACATTTCTTCTAAAAACTGTAACAACACAAGGATGCTCACTTTCACCAATTCTATTCAATATAGTGCTAGAAATCCTAGCTAGAGCAGATAGGAAAGAGAAAGAAATAAAGGACATCAAATTGAAAAAGAGGAAATCAAACTATTTCTATATGCCAAAGATAAGATCTTAAACCCAGAACATGCTAAAGACTCCTACAAAAGATATCTAGAAATGATAAATGAATTTAGCAAAGTCTCAGTTTATAAAATCAATGTATACAAATTAGTAGCATTTCTATACACTAATAATAACAAGGTGAGAATCAAATCAAGAACTCAATCTCAATATAAATGTCTTAACACAAAAACTAAGAAAATTTGTGAAGGCTATGTTAACCAGTTTGATGAAAATATTTCAAATTGTGTACAAAACCAGCACATTGTACCTCATGGTTGCATTAATGTACATAGCTATGATTCATTAAAAAAAAAAAAAAAAAAAGAACTCAATCTCATTTACTATAGCTGAAAAAAAAAATTACATTGGTGGGGTGCCTACATCTCACTGGTTAAGGTACTGGCAACATGCACCAGGGCTGGTGGGTTCAAATCCAGCCTAGGCCTGTTAAACAACAACAACAACAAGAACCAAAAAAAAAAAAAAAAATAGCTAGGTGTTGTGGCAGGTGCCTGTAGTCCCAGCTACTGGAGAGGCTAAGGCAAGAGAATCTCTTGAGCCCAAGAGTTGTTGGTTGCTATAAGCTGTGATGCCATAGCACTCTACAGAGAGCAACAAAGACTCTGTCTCAATTTTTAAAAAACTTATCTTGGAATAGGGCAGTGCCTGTGGCTCAAAGGAGTAAGGTGCCAGCTCCATATGCTGAAGGTGGCGGGTTCAAACCCAGCCCCAGCCAAAAACATCAAAAAAAAAAAAAATTACCTTGGAATACCTTAGAATATCCTTAACCAACAAATGAAAGATATCTACAAGGAGAGCAACAAAACACTGATGGAAAAAATCATAGATGAAATAAGGAAATGAAAAAGCATTCCATGTTTATGGACTGGAAGAGAAAATAGTTAAAATATCCATACCACCTAAAGCAATCTACAGATTCAATTCAATCCCCCAAAATACCAAGGATACTCTTAACAGAAAATTTTTTTAAAATCCTGAAATTTATATGGAACTACAAAAGACACAGAATGACCAAAGTGATCCTGAGCAAAAGTATAAAACTAGAGTATAAAACATTATCTGACTTCAAATTATACCACAGAGCTGTAGTAATGAATAAAGACACATAGACCAATAAAACAGAAAAAGAACCCAAGACTAAATCTACAAATCTATAGTGAACTTAACTTTGACAAAGGTGCCAAGCTGGAAAAACGGGATGTTTATAAAGAAAATGAAACTAGATACTTAACTCTCACTACAGAACAAAAATCAAATTGAAATGGTTTAAAGACTTAAATCTAAGACCTGGAACTATGAAACTACTGAAAAGCACTGGAAAAATGTTTCAGGACATTGATCTGGGCAAGGACTTCTTAAATAATAACCCTAAAGCACAGGCAACCAAAGAAAAATTGAACAAATGGGATCACATCAAGCTAAAAAGCTTCTTCTGTAAGACAAAGAAAATAATTAACAAGTGAAGAAACAACCCACAAAATGGCAGAAAATATTTGCAAACTACCCATCTGACAAGCAATTAAGAACTAGAATACATAAGGATCACCAACAACTCTATAAGAAAAAATCAAATAATCAGATTAAAAATGGGCAAAGAATATGAATAGACATTTCCCCAAAGCAGACGTACAAATAGGCAAGGGGTATATGAAAAAGTTTTCAACATCATTAGCCATCAGAGAAATGCAAATCAGAACTACAATGAGATATCATCTCACCCCAGTTAAAAATGGCTTTTATCAAAAAGACAGGCAATAACTAATGCTGGTAAGGATATGGTGAAATGGGAACCCTTGTACACTGTTGGGGGAATGTAAATTAATGCAACCCCTATGGAAAACAGTATGGCGACTCCTCAAAGACCTGAAAATAGGCCTACCATAAACCCAGCAATACCACTGCTGGGTCCATATCAAAAGGATGAAAATTAAGTATATCAAATAGATATCTGCACTCCCATGTTTATTGCAGCACTATTCACCAATAGCCAAGATATGGAATCAACCTAAATGTCTATTAATGTAGGAATGGATAAAGAAATTGTTAATACGTTTGAGTTCTCTGTGGATTCTGGTTATTAAATCTATGTTGGAGACATAACCAGCAAATATCTTCTCCCATTCTGAGGGCTGTCTACTTGCTTTACTTACTGTGCTTTTGGCTGTGCAGAAGCTTTTTTAATTTAATAAGGTCCCAGTAGTGTATTTTTGATGTTGCTTCAATTGCCTGGGAAGTCCTCTTCATAAAATTTTTGCCCAGGCCGATTTCTTCAAGTGTTTTCCCTACACTTTCTCTCAGTATTTTTATAGTTTCATGTCTTAAGTTTAAATCTTTAATCTAGTGAGAGTCAATCTTAGTTAGCGGTGAAAAGTGTGGATCCAGTTTCGGTCTTCTGCAGGTCACCAGCCAGTTTTCCCAGCTCCATTTGTTAAATAGGGAATCTTTTCCCCACTCAATGTTTTAATTGGCTTGTCAAAGATCATATAACATTAAGTAGCTGGGTTCATATCTTTAGTTCTCTATTCTGTTCCATACATGTACCTCTCTGTTTTTGTGCCAGTACCATGCTGTTTTGATCACTATGGATTTATAGTATAGTCTGATGTGTGATAGTATGATTCCTCCTGCTTTGTTTTTATTTCTGAGTAATGTCTTGGCTATTTGAGGTTTTTTCTGATTCCATATAAAATGAAGTATTATTTTTTCAAGATTTTAAAGTATGACAATGGAACTTTAATAGGGATTGCATTAAAATTATATGTTGCTTTGGGTAGAATGGACATCCCCTCTCAGGGTAGACAAGGGACTTAAAGAGAAACTTCTCTAAAGAAGACAGGCACATGACCTACAAACATATGAAAAAATGCTCACCATCCTTAATCATCAGAGAAATGCAAATCAAAACTACTTTGAGATACCATCTAACACCAGTAAGATTAGCCTATATCACAAAATCCCAAAATCACAGATGCTGGTGTGGTTGTGGAGAAAAGGGAAAACTTCTGCACTTCTGGTGAGATTGCAAACTAATACGTTCCTTTTTGAAAGACATCTGGAGAACACTTAGAGAACTAAAAATAGACCTGCCATTTGATCCTATAATTCCTTTATTAGGTATATATTCAGAGGACCAAAAATCACACTACAATAAAGATATTTGTATCAGAATGTTCATTTCAGCCCAATTCATAATTGATAGATCATGGAAGAAGTCCAAGAGCCCATCAATCCACGAATGGATCAATAAATGGTGGTATATGTACACCATGGAATACTATGCAGCCCTAAAGAAGGATGGAGACTTTACCTCCTTCATGTTTACATGGATGGAGGTAGAAAATATTCTTCTTAGCAAAGTATCTCAAGAATGGAAGAAAAAATATCCAATGTACTCAGCCCTACTATGAAACTAATTTAGCCTAGGA